>PVJS01001664.1:0-94184 GCA_004027185.1 Glis glis
GCCTCCCAAAGTACTGGGATTACAAGCATGCACCACCATGCCCGGCAAGAAAGCCATGTTCTAAGATAGGCAGTGGAGCCGGGCATGGTGGCGCACGCTTGTAATCACAGTACTTTGGGAGGCGGAGACCGGAGGATCCAGGTTCGCGGCCAGCCTCAGCTCTCTCTCTCTCTCCCTGTCTCTCTCTCTCTCTCTCTCTCTACTTAGTGAGGCCCTCCGCAATTTCGTGAGACCCGGTTTCAAAATAAAGTATAAAAAATAGGGCCGGGGGCATAGCGTGGAGGTAGAAAACCCCTGCGTTCAATCCCCAGTACCGCAAAAAAAAAAAAAAAAAAAAAGATAGGCAGTATAGTGCATGCCTGTAATCCCAGTATGTGAGCCAGGATGATCGCAGGTTTGAGGCCAGCCTCAGCAACTTAGCAAGACCTTGTTTCAAAAATAAAGAAAAAGGACTGAAGGTGTAGCTAGGAGAAAGAATGTCTGTGGGTTCAATCCCCAGTACCAAAAAGAAAGAAAGAAAAAGAGAAAGAAAGAAAGAGAGAGAGAGAGAGAGAGAGAGAGAGAGAGGGAAAGAAAGAAAGAAAGAAAGAAAGAAAGAAAGAAAGAAAGAAAAGAAACCAGAAACCCATGTTCTTCTCTTCCTGACACAGGCTTTGCATCAGTGGCAAGGTGGCAGCTGTAGGGTGGCAGGGGAAGGTTTGAGAGGGCGTAAGAAGCAGGAGGTCAAGGCAACAGTTTATATAGAAAGGAAATAAGGAGCTTGTGGTGCTGTGCCTTGGTGTGGAAAAGGGGCAACTGTGCACCATATATTGGAAGGGAACAAAGGAGGTAACATAGAAGAAATAAAAGAAATAGGTAGAAAGGAGACAAGGAAGAAGGAGGGATTGTAGCTTTAAATCTAAAATCTCTGATCACCCTCCCCCTGCAGCTCAGGTTCCCTGGGGCAACCCTCAACAATGGCGGGTTGGGGACCACCAACAAGCTGGCAGTGGCCTGGAGCAGCTGGCAGCCTCTTTCCCTTCCAAGAGCAGCTTTCAAACTCTCACTCACTATGCAGTGCCACCTGGGCAGCCCTGCGCCTCAGGTGTGTTTGGAGCCAGCGAGGTGGTGACCACTCAGTAATGTCAACCTGGAGATTCCAAGTGCTATCCATCAATGAAATAATGTTAGCCTGAAGATTCTGAGAGGAACTGGACCACCATCGCCTGCTCTGTGCTCCACAGTCAAAGGAATTAGGCTGACAGCGCCCCACGTACCTCTCATGCTCACCATTTACAAAGCTCCCTATGAAAGAAGAGCCGTGCTCCCCCACAGGCGTCTATCCATCTCTCACTCTGGAGATGGCCTGCATTCTCCCTTGAATGTGTATTTCTAGCTTTCCTAAACAAATCTCTCTGTAGCTCTACTCTGTCTTGGAAATTCTTTTCCAACCCACATCTGCCCCATGACAGAGCTAACTGGGGAACTCCATGGGGCAGCAAAGTCAGGAAGCTGCCCACTTTGGGGGGCAGGAGAACTGAGCATATTTAAGGGTTGGCAGAAGACACGTGAACAGGGATGGGGCAGAGAGAAACAGGATAGTCCGGGCTTTAAATGTGACGGAAAAATACATGATCCTAGGTTTAGCTCCTTATGAAGGGGGTGTATATTCATGGAAAAGATTAGAAAATATGGGGAAAATGCAAAGAAAATGTAAAAACAAAATACTCGTAGAGACAATAAAATTATATACAAATGTATTTTGATAAAATTTGGTTCTCATACAGTTTTTTTTTTTTTTTTGGCGGTACCAGGGATTGAACCCAGGGGCGTTCTACCTCCGCGCTACACCCCCGGCCCTATTTTTTTATGCTTTATTTTGAAACTGGGTCTCACGAAGTTGCAGAGGGCCTCACTAGGTAGAGAGAGAGAGGGAGAGAGAGAGAGAGCTGAGGCTGGCCGCGAACCCGGATCCTCCGGTCTCCGCCTCCCAAAGTACTGGGATTACAAGCATGCGCCACCACGCCCGGCTCTCATACAGTTTTATAGACTATTTTTTCACTTGATGTTATATCATGACCATTTTACCTCAAAATTTTATATGTTTGAAGTTTTGTTTTTACATAACTAGGAAACATCTACCATATTCCATAATTCCATAATTCATTCCATGATTTTTTCCCAATCTTCCCCACTTGGGACATTTGAATGCTTTTCATTTTTTTCAGTTACAAATAACTACAACACGCCTCCTTATAAGTAAGTCTTTGTGTGTCTGTGGTGGTTTGCCTGTCACATCAGCTGGCCTAAGAGCAGGAGGCCGTCCCAGTTGAAGAGATGGAGATAATGTGAAGTCAAAGGCCAGGGGCTCAGAAGAGCCAGAGAAATGCCCCTGGGCAGGGTCAGGAGGAGAATGGGCTGGGGGGCATTAATGGGAAGAAGAAAGAAGGTGAGGGGCTAAAAGTTGAAATCTGGGTGACAAGCAAGTTCAGCAAGACTGGCATGACTACAGTCTCCATCTCTGCCCCCTGAGCCCCTTCCTCATTCCACGGACCACCTTCCTGCCAGGTTCTCAGTGCCTTTCAGTGACACCCCCAACCCAAACATACTGCAAGCACTCATATGGGGCTTCATCACACGGGTCTCTGCCCTGGCTCCGTGCTGGACACGATGGCAGCCACATTTCTTGACAGCTGACTCGGGGCGCACGGGCTCGTGCAAGGAATACTCACTGTCCTCGTGAGTCCACACGAGCTGGGGTGCGCTTGGAGGCCCGTCCCCCGGGGTGGTGAAACACAGCACAGACGTGAAGTAAGCTGTGAACTTCTTCAAGTTCGTTATGTACCCGTGGTGGATGCCATGGAAGTCTGGGGCAATGGTGACTACCACCACTGCTTCAGGGACATCTGCCGGCCACGCGAGGAGCTGGGAGGGGGTAAGTGAAAAAGAGATGCTTTTAACTGCAGTTTCTCACTCAAGTCTGCAGCAGGATTTTAATTTGCAATTATTATGTCTTTAAGGAAAACACAGTCATAATTCAATAAGCCCAAGAACCCTATATCGTATAATGTCACTTCAAAAAAGTTGAATTTGAACCAGGTGCAGTGGTGCACACCTGTAATCCCAGTACTTGGGAGGCTGTGACAGGAGGATCACAGGTTTGAAATCAGCCTCAGCAACTTAGCAAGACTCTCAGCAACTTAGTAAGACCCTGTTTCAAAACAAATAAATACACACAACACACACAAAAGGCTGGTGGTGTAGCTCAGAGGTAGAATGCATTTGAGTTCAATCCCCACCAGTATGACCAAAAAAAAAAAAAAAGTTGAATCTGCAATTCTCCTGTCTCAGCCTCCCAAGTACTGGAATTACAGGTGTGCGCCACCACACCCAGCTCTCTGAGATATTTTGAAACAGGTCAGCATGCACTAAGTCACTGCATGCTGGCCTTGAACCTGCGATCCTCCTGTCTCAGCCTCCCAACTAGGATTACAGGCATGTGCCACCATGCCAGGCTATACTTTATATCACACTAGTTTCCTGAAAAGGATTTGAGGAGACTGGTTAACATTTTGAAGGACTAGAGCGTCTATACATATTCCAGGAAAAGTTGCTTTCATGTTGTGGCAACATTATGTACGTGTGTGAATTCTAATTCCTTTGACACCAAACACTTCTAGGACTAATTAGTTCTGAAGCTGGCATGCTGCAGGACACATGCGGGTCTGCACGGAGCAGACTGACATCCCAGCCAGCAGATGAGCGCTGTGGTCTCCTGATCAGACCTGGCAGGAGAGTCAGGGGGCCAAAGCATCTGGGTTGATCGGTACGATTTTCTTTCAAAAGAGCGTCTGACTTGAGATACTTCTGAGGAACAAGGAAAGGTGGGGAAAATTTCCAGCTAGGTCTGCCTTTCTAGTAGACACACAAGTGTTTTAGTAAGTCAAACGCAAATTGGCAAAACAAAATGAACTGCATATCTGGGAAATGATCCCCTCTGAAGTTGAAATGATTGCAGATTCCAGCAAAGAGGATGGAGTCCCTTCTCCCTGAGGTCTCCTGCCATGGAAGATTAGTGGACATGCTGTATGCAACATGAGGGTGGGCTCTCAAACCCAACCAGGAGATGTTGATCTGGAAGGAAAGATAAGCCATAGTTTTGGAAATTGCATGTGTGTGTGTGTAGTTCTGGGGATTGAACACAAGGCATTCTACCTCTGAGCTACACTCCCAGCCCTTCCTTCCTTCCTTCCTTCCTTCCTTCCTTCCTTCCTTCCTTCCTGCCTGCCTGCCTGCCTGCCTGCCTTCCTGCCTTCCTGCCTTCAATTTTTGTTCTGAAACAGGTTCTTGCTAGGTTGCTGGGAGTCTCACTAAGTTGCTGAGGCTGGTCTGGAATCTGTGATCCTCCTGCTCCTGTTTCAGCCTCCCAAGTACTGGGGTTACAGGCAAGCGCCACTGCACTTGGCCCAGGCTCAATTCTTTAAACAGAACTCTTACAAAAGTAGAAAGCAGGTAGGAACAAGCCTCTTACTGGACAGGAGTCCCTGGAGTGTGCATCTGTGCCCCCTGCTCTGTGCCTGTGCTTTGTGGAGAGGATCCCCTTCCAGGAAGCAGGGGTTTGGGCACATGCTGACTCCAATCAATCCTGACAGATCTCCTGCTGGCCACTGAAAAGGAAGGGCCTTTCTCGTGAGAAACTGCTCTTTTATGTATGAGCCATCTCCTTGATAACTGATCATTTGAGTTTCTGAGCCAGGATGGCTGAGGATAAGACCTTGGATAAATGGTGACCCCACCAAGGTCAAGACGTTCTGCATTTCATGTGCTGGGCTCTTGACGCAATGGGAAGGGGCAGCTTCCCTGTGCAGGACAAGGTCTTGCAGACCACGAGAGCCACCTGTGCGGTACCTTGTATCCTTGGTTGATGCCGTTGATGAACTGCTGCGGGGGAGGGTTCCACAGGAGCTGCACGGTGGTGGAGTTCACGGCTTCTGCCTGCACGTTCTGCGGGGGCGCGGTGGGCACTGCTCCCGGGCGGCCATGGAAGACAGCCAAACAAATGGCAGGAGGCACCATGGGGAGGAGAGACGAAAAAGAAACCTTTAGCCGCCACTCACGATTCACAGGCAATTACAGCGCTGAGAACAGGGAAGTGTGATGAATGCTTCTGGAAGCTAATAGTGGCATTACAAAGAAAGAGAATTGGGCTATTTCTCATTTTCTGTTGGAGAATTCCTTAAGGCACAGGCAGAAAACTGGACTAGACCATCTTCTCCCTCCACAGATGAACCTTTCCCATGGATCCAAGATGGACAGCAAGCAAAACCTTTGTCTAATTCCTTTTTCCCATTGCCCAAGAGTTGAGACCAAGGCAGAGTGTCCTCTAGACACCCTCCCCCGCTGCCACTGCCACTACACACCTCTGTTTCAAGCTCAATTATTCTCTATGTAAAAAACAAGCCAGAAAACAAAATCATCGCCTCCTTCCTATACACACTGGTGTTTATTCATTTGGAAGCTAAATTTCTCTTTGTTGATAGAGGCAACTATTTTTGGCTTCCCTACTGTTTCTTTCTTTCACTATGGTGATGGAGTCCACTGTGTACCTGCGCTCGAGGGACGTACGGTCCAGGGGAGATGCTCTTGCCATGGGGGTGGGGCAGCAAAGGGCAGGGAGGAGCCGGGAGGGGATGGAGGCTTCCTTTGGGCCATGTCTGGAAGAAAGGGCTGAGCTTGGAAGCAGAGCAGGCCTTGAGAATGGCATCTCAGCTAGGGATCGGTGAGTACCTGCCTGGTGTTCTGAAGGACACCAGGCGGGCTGGGAGGTGGTGAGCGTGGTTAGACATGGGTGTGGGGAAGAGGGGCTGAGGAGGTAGGTGGGTCCTTTGTGGGTTGACAGACTCATCCAACACAGTGGCTGGCCGTGAATATGATGGCAGTGGGGAATTAAAGCTTTCTGAAAAAGGCAGTGGCGTGACTGGGCTGGCTTTTGAGGGAGGATAGCCCTAGCAGCCTACAAAGAGAGGACTAGCCACCATCAGACTTTCTGCAGGGACACAAGGACCGTCCTGGCTCTTTAGGTGACTAGTTCAAACGTGAGGCATGAAAGACCAAGGGATTCTTTGACTCCAGGCAGAGAAACAGAGACAAGGCTCTCCTGCCACAGCACACATAGGGTCAGAACACGGTCCTGTTCAAAATGGCTGTACTTCCCATGGCTCCCTTCTTCATGGCCTCATCTCATCAGGCAGAGATAGATGGAAAAGCTCAAAATGCATTGCGTCCCTCCAGCCTAGTCTCACTCTCAAGTCACACTGTCTTTCCATCTGCTGTTGACTGTGGCAGGGGCGTCCCTTAGTCGCTCCCTCCATAAATCACCAAGGAAACTGTCCAACCTCCCCTTCATGTAACATGTAACACTTGTGGATTAAAACTGGCCACAGGGACAGCTGCACCTAGGATGTAGAAAGCTGGAAAGAACATCATCTCCAGCTCAGAACAAGGAAAAGCCGAACGAACAACAAAATTGTAACTTTTCTGGAGCCATCAAGAGCTGAGGCCACATGGCATCCACATAGTCTGAAATACAAGGGGACATGGGTTTCTCCGGGCAGTCTGCCCAGAGAGAGAGACAGACAGACAGAGAGAATATGAATATGACCACTGTACAACTGGGTGAGGAAAATTTAGCTAACATCCTCAATGACTGCTCCAGGCTGAGTGTGGGCCATGTGACCATATAGAACCTTCAGGAACTACAGTCTCACAAAGGATGCTTTAGATACAGAGGAACACAGATGAGAATCAGGGCTGTTTCTCTGGAGAATTCCACCAAGCATTGAGGACTAATTACACCAAATCTTTATAAAGCATCATCCTGACACCAAAATGAGAACAAAAAGAACATTACAAAAAAGAAAGAAAGAAAATTGTAGACCAATATCCCTCATGAACCAAAGTTCAAAAATCCTCCACAAAATAATAGAAAATCAAATTCGGCAGTACATGAAAACCACAATCAATCCTGATCAAGGGGGATTTATTGTATAAATGCAATGCTAGTCCAACATTTGAATATCAATCCAAGTAAAACACCATATTGACAGAATAAAGAAAAGCAAACACAATCATCTTAATAGGTTTAGAAAAGCATTTGATAAATTTTAACATCCAATCATGATAAAAAAAAAACCTTTTGGTAAAGCAGGAATTTAAAGGAACAGCATAAACTTGCTAAAAGGCATCTATAAAGCACTTATGCTGAGAACTGTCCCCCTAAGATCAAGGACAAGGAGAAGACTTCTTCCTCACCATCTCTATTCTGGAAGTCCAAACCAGTGAGGAATGCAAGAAAAAGAAATAAAAGGCCATGGATTAAAAGGGGGGCAGGGGTGGTCTCTGTCCACAGGCAATATGGTGTCTATGTAGAAAATCCCAAAGAGTCAACACAATTAAAGTTCCTGGAACTAAATGAGGTTAGAAAGATCACAGGATACAAGATCAAACTACAAAAATCAATTATATTTCCAAACACAAACAATTGGAAATTGAAATTAAAAAAATAAATTCCATTTAAAGTAGCAATGAAACATGAAATAAATACAAACTTAACAATGTGCAAGGTCAATATTCTGAAAACTACAAAACACCGATTAGAACACACACACACACACACACACACACACATACACACACACAAACCCAAGTCCTGGGTAGATAGTCACAGCACAGTAGTGGATTAGAAGACAACACAATAAAGAGGACTATTCTCCCCAAAATGACCTCCACCGTGACTGCAATCCCAATCAAAATCACAGCTAGATGCTTCTGAGAAACTGAAAAGGTGATTTTAAAATTTATATGGAAATGCAAAGCAATTAGAACAGCCAAGACTATTTTGAAAAAAGAAAAGTGGGCAAATTTCACTATATAAAGAATAGTTGTAAATTCACAGTAATTAAAACAGTGTATTACTCAAAAAATGGATGGATATATTGATGAATGACACAGAAGCGAGTCCAGAAATTACTTACACATGTATTGACTGGTCTTCAATAAAAGCACAAATGTATCTTTTTGAACAAATGATGCTGGAAAAATTGGACATACACATGCAAGAGAGAGAGAGAGAGAGAGAGAGAGAGAGAGAGAGAGGGAGAAAGAAAGAGAGAATATCTGGATCTGTACATCACACCATATATGAAAACTAACTAAAAGTGGAACTTATAATTATAAAATTTATAGGAAAAACAGTTGTGATATTGGGTTAGGCAAAAATTTCTCAGACACATCACCAAGGGCATAATCCATAAAAGAAAAACGGACTGATAAAGCTGATTCCATCAAAATAGAAAACTTCTTCTCTATGATAAATACCTGCTAAGAAAATGAAAAGACAGGCCACAGACTGGGAGGTGTATCTGTAAACCTATACTGTATCTGATAATGGACTTTTACAAAAAAAAAGAACTTTCGAAATCCAATAATAAGAAAAACAAAAAGTCAGCTGTGCGTGGTGGTGCACGCTTGTAATCCCAGTACTTGGGAGGCGGAGACCGGAGGATCGCAGGTTCGTGGCCAGCCTCAGCTACTTAGTGAGGCCCTCGGCAACTTCGTGAGACCCGGTTTCAAAATAAAGGGTAAAAAATAGGGCCGGGGGTATAGCTCGGAGGTAGAATGCCCCTGGGTTCAATTCCCGGGTACTGCAAAAAAATAAAAGAAAAACAAAAACTCAAAATATGGATAAAAGAATTAGGACCAGATATGAGTCCACTGCACACCCATTATAGGGGCTAAAGCAAAACAAAGGACAGGAATGACCAAATGCCAGTGACGAGTGCAGCAAATGACACTCTGGGACTCTTAGCCGGGAATGCTAAAAGTGCTTCAGTGGCTGGTAGAACAGCTGCTATTTTCTCACAATGCTAAACGTGCACCTGCCACACAACCCAGCAATCCTGCTCCTAGGTGCCTGTGCAGAAAAGTAAAACTCAAGATCACATATAAAAATCTGTATCCCGTGTTTATGGCAACTTTCATAATCCCCCCAAATTGCAAATATCCCAAATGTTTGTCAACTGGTGGATGAGTAAACAAACTGTACTATAGCTCTGGAGTGGATCACCACTCAGAAATAAAAGGGAACCAATGGCTCACATGCCAACCCTCTGGGTGACGCTTGAATGCATTTATACTACATTTATATAAGAGGAAAGGAGCCAGGTTCAAAAGGCTGCATACTGGATTATCTCGTTCATTTTACAGTCAGTAAAAGTTAAGTTCATAGGGCTGGGCATGGTGGCGCACGCTTGTAATCCCAGTACTCAGGAGGCTGAGACCGGAGGATCTGAGTTCGCAGCCAGCCTCAGCTACTTAGTGAGGCCTCCGCAACTTCGTGAGACCCGGTTTCAAAATAAAGAATAAAAAAAATAGGGCTGGGGTGTAGCTCGGAGGTAGAATGCCCCTGGGTTCAATCCCCAGTGCCAAAAAAAAAAAAAGTTAAGCTCATAGGAAGAAGAAGCATCAACAGCACTGAGGGCTGGGGGCAGGGGCAGAGGTTAGAGTACAAAGCGTGGCGGGAGAATCTGAGGCACTAGAAGCATTCTGCATCTCAACGCTGACAGTGTAATTGTGGACTAAAAATGTTTGTCAAAACTTATGGTACGGCTGGGCACGGTGGTGCATGCTTGTAATTCTGGTATAGGGGAGGCTGACACAGAAGGATCACAGGTTTGAGGCCAACCTCAGCAAACTTAACAAAACTCTGCAATTTATGGAGAACCTGTTTTAAAAAAAAAAAAAAATATATATATATATATATATGTAAAGGGCTAGGAGTATAGTTTGGAGGTAGAATGTCCCTGTGTTCAATCCCTAGTACTATTAAAACAAAAAAACACTGAAAAAACTTACTTATGGTATTGTACACTAAAAAGAGTGAATCTTATAAAATTAGACCAGCATAAATTTCACTTTTAAACATGCTGCAAATCCTGTGATACTTTTTGCAGTGAGCGGTGGTGCCTGTCAGGGCCCTGGAAGGCGGGCTCTGTGACTCCTCTGACCAATAGAATGTGGCCTGGGCCTTAACAAAGTAGCACTTTTTTCCTTTCTGGGGGCAGGAAAAAAATGGTGTTACTAAAGAGAGCATGGAGACATTGATCAATGACACAAAAAAGAGAGTCCAGAAATTACTGGCACATGTATCAATTTTTTTTTTCTGTACCAGGGATTGAACCAGGGGCATTCTACCTCCAAGTTACACCCCCAGCCCTATTTTTTAGTCTTTATTTGGAAACAGGGTCTCACTAAGTTGTGGATGGCCTCACTAAGTAGCTGAGGCTGGCCGTGAACCTGGATCCTCTGATCTCAGCCTCCCAAGTACTGGGATTACAAGCGTGCGCCACCACTCTCAGCTCAATTGGTTTTTAATACGAGAACAAGAAAACTCTTTTCAACAAGCAGTGCTGGGAAAATTGGACATCCTTTGTGGGAGTCTGAGCGGCCACTCAGGAAGTCCAAGCACCCGGGAGACCACCAGGCGGGAGAAGCACATGCAGGCACCGCCACAGACAGGTCCCAGGGAGGGAAGCCGCCTTCCACTCCCTCCCAAGCTGCATGAGTGCCCCCACCCCGCCCCAGGGAAAAGAGCCACGCAGCCAAGTCCACTCAAATCCCTGCCCACAACATTATGATGCTGTGAAGACCCCCGAAAAGGTAGAAGCATGAGTGACTCCATCTTGTTTAAAGCTGCTTCATTTCGTGAGAAAGTTGCAGCCTCCAAAGAGGGATAACAAAGAGCTCAAACATTCCTGCTGACTGGGTCGTGCTGACCTTGGGCCAGGCCTGCTATGCTTATCAATAGCTGCAGACATTTGCTAATGTGAACACCCACGTCCCCGTATCTTGCTTGCTTTGCAGAAGACTTGTACCTGACTGCTTGCATGCTACCTGCGACCATCTGCGCATGGTCTTTTTCCTTATAAACCCCCTCCTCCCCTGGGTTGGGCACGGAGTGTCTCAGTTGTCTGATTTCAGACCTGAGCCTTCGTCCCGGCCGGTAAATAAAGGCTTCTAATTTGCTTTTAAAACTTCTCTCATCTCTCTGGTTTTTGTGACAACTCGGTTATGGCAAGTTAGCCTTCAACAACGCACAGAACAATGGTTGTTGCACTGAGCTGCTAAGTTTTGGGGTTGTCTGTTGTGCAGCAATAGGAAGCCAGGTAAATCTCCACTGAAAGAGAGAGAAAAAGGAAAAAAAGAAAAAGGAAAGGGAAGAAAAAAACACCAGAAGTTATTGGGAAAAGACTAAAACATGTTTGCCTTTCCTTGTAGAAACCTCATTCTCTGAGACGGAGGAATTCATCTCATTCTTTGTGGCTCAGCTCCAGAGTATCATCAGCCCTGATTACTGCTTGTGGATTCCATAGTACTTTTTCATCAAATGCTGTTAAATTCTCTAAGACATGGACCATATGTTAAAGAAAAAGATACTTAGCATAATCTACACAAGGAGTCATTTCCTACGGTTTCAAGAGGACATCTGCACCTTTGCTTTGCTTCAGTGTAAGAGCCATGTCAAAATGTCATGGGAAAGCTGGGTGCAGTGGCGTACACCAGTAATCCTAGTACTTGGGAGGCTGAGACAGGAGGATTGCAGGTTCAAGACCAGCCTCAGCAACTTAGTGAAACCCTCAGTAACTTAGCGAGACCCTGTTTCAAAAAAATAAATAAATATGCCGGGCGTGGTGGCACACACTTGTAATCCCAGTACTTGGGAGGCTGAGACAGGAGGATTGCAAGTTAGAGGCCAGCCTCAGCTAATTAGTGAGGCCCTCCGCAACTTAGTGAGACCCTGTTTCATAAAAAAGAATAAAAAATAGGGCTGGGGGTGTAGCTCAGAGGTAGAATGCTCCTGGGTTCAATCCCTAGTACCGAAAAACAAATAAATAAATAAATAAATAGGGCTAGATGTGGAGCTCAGAGGTAGAATGCTCCTGGGTTTGATCCCCAGTACCAAAAAAAAGATGCTATGAGAGAACAGATGTTTTCAGAAGACCGAAGAGTGTCCCTGGGAGTTCCCAGACAGAGGGGGAACTCAACTCTGGGCCAGTGGTTTTTTTTTTTTTTTTTTGGTGGGACTAGGGGTTGAACCTAGAGGCATTCTACCTATAAGCTACACCCCAAGACCGATTTTTATTTCTTATTTGGAAACAGGGTCTTGCTAGATTGCTGAGAGCCTTGCTAACTTGCTGAGATTGGCTTCGAACCTGTAATCCTCCTGGCTCAGCCTCCCAAGTACTGGGATTACAGGCGTGTACCACCACACCTGGCTCCCAGCAGGGTTCTTGACGTGTGATGGAAAAGAATTTCAGCCTGTGTCAGTAGTGGCACAGAGATTTATTTTGGAAAGTAAAGAATATATATTCAAGGAAGAATGCAAGTTATACAGAGAGAAATACAGACAGAGAGAAAGTCACACCTTTAGGGTAAAGCAAGGAGTACACATTCAAGAGAGAATGGGGGCCATCTCCAGAGAGAGACTTGAGCGTTCCTGAGGTCCCTGGCACTTCCTTTAAAGGAACTTTGGTGGAGGGTGGGTATGGGCAGATATGTAAGGGTGACATCCATTGTGATCATAAGATGGTTTATGGTGGCCTGGTCATTTTCCAGTTCCTTGACAAGGTCTCCATTCCTTGGTCAACAGAAAATGTTGGAAAGTCCCCTATTATAAGTTTCACATGATATTGTATCTCTTTGGCTTTAACTATTTATGGGGACGGTTATTAACAGTGCACAAGGTAATTATCATAGATGAGTGAGTTTTTGGCTAACTATAAGATTTATATATTTCCCAGGAATTTGGGAGCAATAAAACTGGGAGAGAGACTGGCTTAGGGAGTGGCAAGCCTTGAAAAGTATGTGAGTCTTCTGAATTAAAATTTTCTTTCTTTCTCCTTCCTTTATTTTATTTTATGTATTTATTTTGGTACTGGGGACTGAACCCAGGGACATTCTACCTCTGAGCTACATCCCCAGCCCTATCTTATTTTTTGTTTTGAAAAGGGTCTCATTAGGTTGCTGAGGGCCTCGCTAAGTTGCTGAGGCTGGCCTTGAACCTGTGATCCTCCTGTCTCAGCTTCTCAAGTACTAGGATTACATGTGAGTGCCACCACACCCAGCTTTTCTCCTTCCTTTATGTCTCCTATTTTTTGTATTTCTTCTATCCTACCTCAAAGAGATAATACTCTTTCCTGGTTCCAGTCATTCATCCTGAAGTCAGTGCCTCCAGGGACCCCTGGTAGTTTCAGAAAGTGTCCCTCTGGTTGACTCAGTGAGGCAGGCACTTCCCCTCCCTTCATCTTATGTGGTATTACACAAACACAAGTTGAAATAATCACTCCACCCGCATCACTCAGCCAAAGCCCTCTGACCCTCCCGCACACACTCTCCATCCATCCTCATGGTCACAGGATGGCAAGTTCTACAGCCTCAGATTCCCTTTCTCAGCACCCTAGGTTTCATTCAAAACATCACCCAGTTTTCTCAGCCCCCTTGTCTTCCCAGACCCTGAGCTTCTCTTTGTCCTAATTATTGTCATTAGAAATGACTCAGAAATTTGTGGACAATGGAATGGAAAATTCCCCCAAGGGAAAAGAGCTGCAGCCAGAGATCCTTCCTGACAGTGTTTCATATAAAAGAACGGTTATGGCAGGGAAGGTCTTAATTATTGAGGTCATATCACCCTACCCCTTGGGGAGAAAAGACGGCTTACTCAGGAGTGGGGGCTCCCAGGAGGAGGAGCTGGCTCTCAGCCTTGGCCTCTCCCAGGTTGGAAGCTGCAGCCTCCTGCTGCTAGAATAAGACCTCAAGGGACATTTTCTCCCCAGATAATTAGCATTTCAAGTTTGGCTCTTGCCAAGGCCCTGAGGATGGCCTGGAAGCAGCCTGGTGAAGTGACAGGTGCTCTGTTCTATTCTGGTTTTCATTGCTCAAAGAAATCCATTTTCACAAGATAATTCCCTAGCACAGGCCTGGGTAGGTTTGACAATAGTCCAAGCCCACTGGACGTGGTCTCAGTCCACACAGCCAAGGACAGGGACCTCTGTCATGCAGCACTAGTGTTCACAGGGCCTGACAATAATACTAGGAGAGTGGTGTGGACACTGGGGTTTTGTCTGTGGTAGAATGTGTATAACCAGGATGGAACTGTCGCTGCTTTTCCCACCTGGAGCTGGCACCTCTTGGAGGCAGGACGGTGCAGAGTGGCCATCACTGTGCCCTGGAAGCGTCACACAGGCCAGGAGACACTGAGCGTGCATAACAGCAAACCATCATGGATGCCATTCAGAACTTTACAACTGTTGAAATTACGTTTGAAAACCATACTTACACATTGCATACTGCTAAGTGAATATAATCTAAAAAGGGTACAGATGGTATGATTCCAATGCTAGAACATTCTGGAAAATACCAAACTGTGGGTACAGTAAGCAGATCAGTGGCTTCCAGGGGTTAGGAGCAGGCAGGAAGGATGTCAAAGGTGGGGAAATTGTTCTGCATGATACTGTAGTGATGGATACGTGCCATTCATTACACGTTTGTCAAAGCCCAGAGAACGCACAACATGGAGAGTGAAACTGGTGTGAACGGTGGGCTCTGGGTGACAGTGAGATGCCGGGTAGATTCATGGAGTGTATCACAGGTAGCCCTCAGGTGGGGGCACCCATCGAGGGGGCCACATGCGTTAGGGCAGGAGGATGGGAGGACTCTGAGCTTTCTGCTCAATCTGCTGCAAACTAAAACTCCTCTAAAAAGAAAGTCTATTTAAAAATAAACTATACATGTGGCTCATTCTGTGAATTTTCTGAATCCAGTAACTGTCCCTGTACCATCTGCTGCAGGGCCCAGAGAGTGGAAGCCACATAGCCCTGTCCCTGAGGCCCGGCCCATCTGATCAGGCAAGCTTCCTCTCCCTTGTAAGCTATCAGTGGATTTGTGTGTTGGTATTTTTCATTTTTATTTAATTAGCCTTCCTATATTTTCACCTTGTTATATGTAGGAGGCAGATATGATTAGTTTATGATTACTGTCTTGTATTAGATGTTTTTCAATAAACTATGAATGATTTTTAAATTTTTCTTCTCTTTCCTTCCCTTCCTTTATTCCTCGCTAGTAATGTAAATTCAACGAGATCTTAATTTTGATGAAATTTCAAAATGAATCATTTGTTTTCTACAAAAAAATTTAAAAAGTAGTTATAAAATAATAAGGTCCACAATTAAATCAATTCAGTCATGAGGATGATAGTCTTTTATTTATTTCTTTTCTTGGTGCTACTGGGGATTGAGCCCAGGGGCATTCTATCACTAAGCCCTTTATATTTTTTATTTTGAAACAGGGTCTCGCTAAGTTGCCAAGGCTGGCCTTGAACCCACAATCCTCCTGTCTCAGTCTCCCAAGTATTGGAATTACAGGCGTGTGCCACCAGGCCTGGCTCTATTGTATGTTTATAGAGACCTATTTTCAGAGAGTGAACAACTTTTCTATTAAAGGGAGCCATGCGGCACACTGAACCAAACAGAGCAGTGAAAACGTTTTCTATTCGGGGAATATAACAAGGACTCTCCCCAATTCAGATTCACGTCTTCCCATAATCCTCCCTTCTCCAGCCTCTATCTTGTACTTAATGAAAAAGGAATCAGGTGAAGCAACAATTCCAGACAAATTATGCCAGCACTTTCCCCAAAGCCTAGACCTTACGCAGGAAAAGATTAGAACTGGTAAGCTTGTCTGCAGGTATGAAATAAGAAGCATGAGTAAATACTTACGCACGAGCGTGTTAGAACTGTTTCCAATTGAGTACAAGCAGCAGGTTACAATGTCCTGCGCTTAGTATCTAAAGCTCAAACACCCCTGCAATTGCAGAATCGATTATTTTGCCAAGCTGCCTGGAAACGGTCAGCACTGTGTTTGGGACCAACCCAGAGCAGGAAATTGAAAAGGTGCTGCTTTTGAATAGCACTGTTATGTAAGATGCATGGATGCCATGTCTGGTGACCCAGGGACAAATCTAGTCTAGAAGATGATTAAATCAAAAAGTTGGCACTGCAGGTTGATGGAAACTGACGTCAGTAACCATGCTTGGTGCAGAGCACAGGTCTGAATCTCTCAAAAGAGATTCTTTTGTCAAATCTGGTATTCTGTTCTACATCGTTCACAAGGGACAAAGCAGGTGGGACTACAGTATCTTGGATTTTATTAGATTCGCCGTTCTGGCAATATCATTTAATGAGGAATCAAGCCACTGTTTACATAGGAGACTGTCTCTGTGAACGGATCTCTCGAACCCTGGGCTTTTGGGATTGAATTTTGCTATAAAGTCTTTATTCCTTTCTGTTGGTATCAAAAACGTGAAGATTTTTTTCTCTAACCTTTTATTGATTTTAGTGTTCACGTAGCTTTGACCGCTTTGTCTCGGGGGTAGCTGGGCATGATGGTGCTCTATCGCACCCTCTGGATGACACATGGTCCCCTGGGCTGCTGCATTTTTCTTTTAGTTTTTCCATTTTTCATTGGGTTCTTCATCTTTTTCTTCTGTATTTTAGAAGTTCTCGCTATAGAGATAGTGACCATGGGGGGGGATATAAGCTGCAAATATTCACCATTTGTTTTTATAAGCTGCAAATATTCACCACTTGTTTTTATTTCCTTTGCGTGTTTTTCTTTTCTGTATACAGAATATCTTCTGTTTTTAAAATTTGTGCATAGTCAAATTTATCTATCTTTTCATTTATTCTAAATTTTGAGTCATACTTAGAAGCATTTTCTCACTTCTGGGTTATAGGTAAATTCACTAAGTTTTTCTTCTAGTACTTGAATGGCTTTATCTCTGATCCACTTGGAATGCATCCTTGTATATGGTATAGGGAACTGAGCTCACTTTATCACTATTTTTAATCGTTTTTTCTTTTTTCTTTTTTTGCGGTACCAGGGATTGAACCCAGGGGCATTCTACCTCCGCGCTACGCCCCCGGCCCTATTTTTTATACTTTATTTTGAAACCGGGTCTCACAAAGTTGAGGAGGCCCTCACTAAGTGGAGAGAGAGAGAGAGAGAGAGAGAGAGAGAGAGAGAGAGAGCTGAGGCTGGCCGTGAACCCGGATCCTCCGGTCTCTGCCTCCCAAAGTACTGGGATTACAAGCATGCGCCACCACACCCAACTACTATTCTTAATATTTTTTTAATGAACGCATTTTATTATTATTATTATTATTATTATTATTATTTTATTATTTGTGTGTGTGGTACTGAGGACTGAGTCTAGTACCTGGGCATTTTACCTCCAAGCTACACCCCCAGCCCTTTTTATTTTTTATTTTGAGACAGAATATTGCTAAGTTGCTGAGGTTCTTGCCAAGTTGTTAAGGTTGGCCTCAAACCTGAGATCCTCCTATCTCAGCCTCCCAAGTACTGGGATTACATGTATGCACCACCACACTGGCTATGATGACCTTTAAATTAACTTCTAGCCCCAGAATAAAAACTTGATAGTATATTTACTGGGACCACGTGACAGTTCTAAATTAACATCAGGGCGCCAACATCACTGTGGTGTTCGGCTTCCTGTCCAAGGACATGCATGTCTATCCATTTACCGACTTTCATGGCCTTCAGGAACACTGGCTGTTTTTCTCATACATGTTGGCCAGTTCTTGCTAAGTTTACCCCAAGTTTATTTTCTTCTCAGCTCTCCTCCAATGGTACCGTAATGGGATGTCTTTGATGATGACTTCCAGCTGTACTTCGTTTATGGATATGAAGTCAGTTTTTTTTATATGCTGATTTTATAACTTGCAAAATTGTCTATTGTTTATAGTATATTGCAGAGGTTTTTCAGATATTAAATCTTATTATCTGCAAATATGGTTTGACCATTTCCTTTTCAGGCCTCATGCCTCTAACTGCTGTCTTTTGTCGATTGTTTGGCTAGCACTTGCATTTCAACAATGAAGAGTGGAGGATTTGGCAGGGCCACTGGTTCCTCCATCAGAAGGAATGCCTGTGTGCTTCCAATTGTGTAAACTCAGAGAACAGACTGGGGGCTTGAGGCACACGCGTAGTTTACCATACTGAGTGAATGTCAATAAATTCCTATTGTATTACATGTTTTTACAACAGAGCAGAGTTGAATATTGGCAAATGTCAAAACTGCGTTCTTAGAATAAACTGTGCTTGGATATGATCTACTAGTTTTTAATACGCTGTTGGATTTTGATAAGTTTAAGCATTTTCTACCAATGCTCACAAACTGGTCAGAGGCTTTTTTCTTTTAATGCAATCTTTTCATTCTTTGGACTTGTTTGTGGCTTAAGATGTACTCAATTTGTGTAGACATTCCCTGCATACCTGCACAGATGTGCTGTTCCCAGGGCTGAGGGCTGGGTGCACAGCGATAGCTTCTCCCTTGCGTCTGTGCTGCTTAGGCTTTCTACACTGTAAGTGACTTGGCTTTCTGTCCACCCCTGTCTTCAACTGAGAGAGGCATGTGAAATCCCTTGTAGGAGTGCCTCTTTCTCTTTGCACCTCCTATAGTTTCTTCTTTTTAGAAGCTGTTGTCATGTTTCTGGGTGAATAAGTGATGATTGTTAGGTGTTTGATGTGAATTGTAGCTTTTACATCAAAAAATGTTCTCCTTGGTCTGTCTGTATGCTTACTTATTTATTTATTGGTATTGGAGATTGAACTCAGAGGTAGTCTACATCCAGATTATACCCCCTAGCCTTTTATTTTGAAATAGGCTCTTGCTAAGTTGCTGAGGGTCTCACTAAGTTGCTAAGGGTCTCACTAAGTTGCTGAGGCTGCCCTCAAACCTGTGATGCTCCTGTGTCAGCCTCCCAAGAACTGGGATTACAGGTGTATATGGCTTCCTTGGTCTTTTAAAATGTTTACTTGATGTAGTTTCTATTTGCCAGATATCAAGATTATGACTCTTGCTTTCTTTTTATTTTATCTGCCTGTATCTGCATCTTTCCATTTTTTATTCTCCCAAGCCTCTATCTTGTAAACATCTCCTCTTTACAAGAGAGTGTTAGGTTTTTGTTTTGTTACCCAATCTGGAATATTCATATTTTTACAGATAAATTAAGTCCATTATATGTATTGATAAAATCAATAAATTTGGCTTCAGTTCTGTCATAGTCTCTACATAATGTTATAAATATATATACTCTATTTATATATATATGCTAATTGACATATACAAGTGTGTATTATGATACAGTATGTTTTATTTTCTCTTTTTCTATATGTCTTGATAATTAGGAAAGTCTGTATTTTTGCTCTAGTGTCTATACACACACATACTCTAATGTATGTGTACAAAGAAGAGAGGACGAAAGCTCTCTGATCTATCAGTTTGCTACTGTGAGCAATACTGCACTTAACTAGTAAACCATTCTTCCTTAAAACAATGACATAAGATTACATACTGCTCACAGGATAAAATGCACCAGTTCAATTTATAAGTTATGGTTTCCTGGAAAACTTCTTATTTTGGCTTCATTTTCATTTACTACAAAAAAGCCAATGTTACCTCTGGTAATTCCATGTCTACATACGCATGCATAAATGTTTACTGCATATATATATATATATTCACTTCAAGTGTGTAAATATACATGTGTTTGTGTGTGTAGATGTACATGTGTATATGGCTATATGTGAGTGCATACACATGTATCTGTATACATGTTTAGGGGCTTTCTGTCCCAATTAGGTCCTTTCTTTGTGTTTATGTAATGATTCTAGGTTCAAGGTTCTTGCTTTCATGGAGCTCAGAGTCTAGTGGGAAACAGATATTTATAATTCTGTATAATAAACGCTACAGTGAAGGCCAGCATGGATTTCCTTAAAGAAGAGCCTATGGAAGAGACAGTTTCTGAGCCAAATTTTTTAGTAGAAATTGCCAGGCAAAAATGTGGTAGGCAAAAGTTAGGTGCAGTGATGCACACCTGTAATCCCAGGACTTGGGAGGCTGAAGCAGAAGGATCGCAGGTTCAAGGCCAGCGAGTGGTAACTTAGGGAGAACCTGTTTCGAAATAAAAAATAAAAGCTGTGGGGGTGTAGCACAGTGGTAGAGCGCCCCTCTACCACTATTTTTTTGTGTGATCCCCAGTATCACAAAAAAGAAAGGAAAGAAAAGGAAAACCCATAGTAGGCGGGTATTGCAACCTGCATATGCGCCAAGGCAAGGGTGCACACTGAAATACATAAACCCAACTCAGTACCGTGGTTCTGTTCTATGAAACTGCAATAACCAGAGTTCAGCTGAGGGATGCTGCTTCTGTGGAGCTTCACAGAGCTGAGAGGCAGAGAACGGCCCTGCTGAAGAAGCGCGTGTGGTCCTGCAGCCCGCAGGAGGTGCAGAGGCCTCCCATGCAGGGGAGTCCCCTCCCCCAGCAGCTGGGCAGGTGGCCATTCAGCTGCGGTTTTCCAGCTTCCTGGACCTAGCTTTCCTGTTCTTAAGCCAACTTGCTCCTCCACTGTACATTGTAAAGGGGATTTTCCGCACACTGAACTAAAACCTTTTCTTCTGCAACTTCTGCCCGTTGGTTCCCACTCTGTCTCCTGGGTAAACCATTCTTTGCACATACACATAGTTGTTAGACTATTTGAAAATCACAAAAATACCCAGCCGGGCTTTACTGCTCCAGGCCCAATTATCACCTGCTTCTCTCCTCTGTTTCTTCTAAGACAGGACTGACAGAACACTGCCGCTCTGGCTCTCCTCCGAGGGGCCTGGACTTTCTCCCCAGCCCCCATGGCCAGGCATCTGGAGGTAGCAATGTGGCCAGCACAGCGGTGCAGCATGGCGATCTGCTGATTTGGACACTTGTCATCTATCGAGAAGGGTTAAGGTCATGGTCAGAGCTTTCATTGGGTCTAAAACCCCCAAGGCTTTTCAAGGTGATTGTGGGCAAGTCAGGTCTCCTCATCCTGTGCTATGCTATTGATCGTTTGTATCTGAGTGTGGTATTCTGGGCTGTCCCCTTACATTGCAATCTGTTGATTTCAACCATCAATCTAACAAGACAAATTAGTTTTGATTTCTTATTCTGAGACAGAATAGGTGACTTACCCCCTTCCCCTCCACTGTGACACCTGCATTTTTCTTTTTTTTTTTTTTTGGTGCTGGAGATTGAACGGTGTGTGTGGGGGGATTCTACCTCTGAGCTACACCCTCAGCACTTTATTTTAATTTTTTATTTTACTTTAAAACAGGGTCTCACTAAGTTGCTAAAGGCCTTGCCAAGGTGATGAGGCTGGACTTAAACTTGCAATCTTCCTGTCTCAGCCTCCTAAGTACTAGGACTACAGGTATGTGCCACCATGCTCAGTGATACCTGAATATTTGATAGGCAGGCCTCTCCATTTCCTCTGAGTCACTGGCCAGATGTTGCAACTGGAGTCCCCTCCAAGTGGCGATCACTAAAGTAAGTCACATTCTTGGGCCACAGTTCAATCTACAAACTCTTTGAACTATTTTATCACCCAAGCCATATTTCTCCATCTTGTCTACAGGGTGCTTACTGAGTGAGTTAGTGAATGAATGAATGAATGATTATCAAGAATGAATATGGTATTTGGATCTATCAACTCAGTAAGGTTGCCCCAAGAGGAAATAAGGTTGGTAGGAAGGAATTCTGGGTGAAGAGAATGTGACTCCTGGAGACTGCACCTGCCAAGCACAGGAGACTCACAGTCCAAACTGATACTCATTGTGATGTGAGACTACAATGCACCAATAAAAACATATTAAAAAAACTCTTTTACATTAAAAATAAATAATTTTAAAAAACCAGAAAAAAATAAAACGATTACAGAAACATGGTCTGCTACTTGACTTGAGGTAAGCGCAACTTTCCTAGCTCATTTTCTTTTTTTATATATTCATTTATTGGTGCATTGTAATTATACATTTGATAAGTGTCAGGATAGCAGAATCATACATGCACACATTGTTCATTTAGCCCTCCCTCAAATCCCACCCTATTCCCTCCCCCTTCCCTCCCTTTCATGCTCTGCATAGTGATTGAGTCTTACAAGTTTGTATATATACATCAAGTGCTTTAGTGTGTTTCCCTCCACCCCCCTCCCAACTCCCTCAGTTAGGTCATCTTCTTTGTTCATCTAAAGTTTTCTTCTTCTTTGTCTGGAGTCCCTTCTAAGTCCCATTCTCCCTAGCTTCCACATATTAGGGAGAACATCTGATTTTTCACTCTTTGTGACTGACTAATCTCACTTAGCATAAAGTTCTCTAGTTCTCTCCATTTCCCTGCAAATGATGTAATTTCGTTCTTCTTTATGGCTGCGTAAAATTCCATTGTGTACATAGTCTTGTAATCTATTCATCTGTCGATGGACACCTTGGCTGGTTCCAAAGTTTGGCAATTGTGAATTGTGCAGCTATAAACACAGATACACATACATGAGTCTGGTAGTTTGGTTTCAGTCCTTTTGGGTAGATGCCTAGAAGTGGTATTGCTGGGTCATATGGTAGGTTCATTCCCATTCTTCTGAGGATCTTCCACACTGTTTTCCAAAGTGGTTACACTAATTTGCAATCCCACCAGCAGTGTATTAGAGTTCCTGCTTCTCCACATCCTCGCCAGCATGTGTTGTTATTTGTGTTTTTAATGATTGCCATTATTATTGGGGTTAGGTGAAATCTCAGGGTAGTTTTGATTTGCATCTCTCTGACTGCTAATGATGTTGAACATTTTTTCATACATGTATTGACCATTTGTATTTCTTCTGTGAAGTGTCTATTTAGTTCACTTGCCCATTTTTTGATTGGGTTATTTGCTTTTTTAGTGGTGATTTTTTTAAGTTCTCTGTATATTCTAGATATTAGTCCTCTATCAGAGGAGTAGCTGGCAAAAATCTTCTCCCATTCTGTCGGCTCTCTGTTGAGGATCTTGATTGTTCCCTTTGTTGCACAAAAGCTCTTCAGTTTAATGCAATCCCATGTATTGATCCTCATTTTAATTTCCTGTGCCTTTGGGGTCTTGTTGAGGAAGTCTTTACCTGTGCCTATGTGTTGAAGTGTTGGACCTATGCCCTCTTCAAGAAGCTTCAAGGTCTCTGGTCTGATTTCTAGGTCTTTGATCCATCTTGAGTTGACTCTTGTACAAGGTGAGAAGGTGGGGTTTATTTCTATTTTTCTGCATATGGTTAGCCAGTTTTGCCAGCACCATTTGTTGAAGAGGCTCCTAGCTCATTTTCTTCCAAAGGGCTGGAGATGCAAACGTGCGGCAGAGGCTGTTCGGAAGTTCCTATTTCCTCCAAACCTGCATATTTTCCTTGGTTCACCTTGGTCCACATCAACCCTCTTACGCTGCCAACCAATCATTACCATATCCTCCTTCCCATCCAAAATCATGACTAAGGGAGGTGCTGGCCTCCTGCCCAACCACATGGGTTTCTGGAAACACAGTGGAGGCTTCTCCAGGGCAGCAATGCTAACTCCTTTGAGCACCTTTGCACCAGTGAGCTCATGTGTCCCGGGCTACAGCTCACGCAGACTGAAGTTTCTCTCCAAGTCTGAGCTGGGCACAGTCCACTATTAGAGCTGGCAGGGCTCATGATTCTCCCTCCTTGATGTGATATTCTTCTTCCAACTTCTGGAGGAGGTCCTCAAGTTGGAGCATGCATCACAGTAATCTGGGGGGTCAGTGAACTATGGATGGTTAGGTCCACCCCCATTTCTGACTCAGTGGGCCTGGGCTGGGGCCCGAGAATGTGCTCAGCCAACAGGTTCCCAGGTGGTGGTGCTGGTCCATGGACCACCTTTGAAAACCACTACTCTGTTCCCTCCCTGCATTCTTCCCTTGGTTATTTCTTTCTATCTAGATGACATCAACAGGCAGAACACCCCACTCTTTTTCCCTACCAGCTCTCCCCTGCCTTTCCTATCAGGACTGCTGGCTGTTCCTTACATCCCACAGGACTCGTGACCGTGCAGGCAGGCACGTTCCCTGCAGCTGAAAAGAGGCACATGTTGTTTTCTGTTTTCCTTTTTGTGGTGCTGAGGATCGAACCTAGGGCCTCTCGTGTGCTAGGCAAGTGCTCTACCCCAGCCCGTTGTTTTCCATCACCATACTTCATTCAGGTTGGACATAGACAGAGACAATGTAAAGCTTCTTTGGGAGACGCCTGAGTGAACTCTTGCCAAGCATTACAATTCATCTTCTCTTCAATCTCCATCAATGGCAGGAACTGTGTAAATGAAGGTCAATCAAGAGACGCCCGTGCTGACCATGGCACTGTGTGACGTGCCGGAGAGTCACATGTCAATCATCAGAGGCGCTGGCAGAGAAGCTCATGGGGCCTCATGGGACAGGCAGATGTGGGCACTCGGGCCTCTGTGGCGGGAATGATGGATCTCTATGTCCTGTGTATTTTCCCCTGTCAGATGGATGCAAACCCAACCTGAAGATGGCGAGCAGCCCACTGACAACCCAGGGAAATGAGCTGAAGTTGACCCAGTGAAAACAGAGTGCATTATCCAACATAGTTTTTATATAACAGGCCCCGTTGTATTGATTAAGACAACACTGCCTTCCCTGCTCCAGGTAAACTGTGGAATCTCACTGACAAGATAAGAATTCCTCGAACATGATGTCAGTTTCCCTGGGTGGCAGGTGACTGGTCAGGAACAGCAGTCCCACAGCAGCATTCCCAGGGGAGCTGGGGGGGGGGGAGTTCTGAGCTCAGGCTCCTGCGCAGAGCTGGGCTTGTGTGGATGGCCTTTGGGTGACTTTGCTTCTGGAGGCAGGATGAGGTCTCCTCCAGGGGGCTATGGAACCACCTTTTGCCTGGAAACATCTCACCACTTCTAGCCCTCCCTGGTGCAAGCTCAGCATAGCTGTGCTGTGTGAGAAGGGGCTGGGCAGGAGGCTGCTTCTTGGCAAAAATTGTAACACCTGGGAGAGGGCGTTGGCCTTTGTCACAATGGCACACCCTGTTTTCACTGCTGTAAAAGTATACGATTTACAATATTAGAGGCTAAAATGTCTATCCAGAACTTAATGGGGATTCATGGGCATCCATCTCTCCAGGTAACCCCGCGGAATTAAATGTATATGCCTTTCAAATGGGAGAAGCGAGCTCATTATGTGGAAGTATTGCCGGCTACGCATTACTGGGTGGATGTATATATTACAATTTGTGGGCCGACTGTTACCGTTAATTCCAGATCATTATAGGCCACAGCTGAGCTCTTGTGTTGATATGGTTCTTGCGGTTTGGATACACCTGGATGTGCTCACTGCATTAAACCTATCTAACAGGTTATTGGTATAACAAATCTTTGACAAATAAGCCAGAGTATCCTTTTTATGGCTTTATAAGAAAATATTTTAATACTTTAAAAGTTCCATGTGTCCCTTTCTGCACTTATATTTTTGCAATTGTTTATTTGCCAGGCCTAGAAGAGAAGCCTGCAGAGCTAGTTCTTTTGCTGGTGGCGAGGCAGGGGGGCCTGGGTGTGCTGTCTGCCAACATTGTGCTGATCTTGCCGGCTGGCCTGCTCCTCTGGGTCTGTAGCAGGTTAAGGACATGATGACAGACGAGGAATATGTCTATTCATGAAATGCCAGTTTCATTCCTGAAAAGTATTTGCACTTGTGCCAGGTACTGAGCTCCCCAATCACGGGCCCAAGGCTGGCCAGGCAGCAGATCCATCTGGCTGACTTTTAGTCCAGCAGCACTTGACCTTGCTGATGGGGTGCCTCCTCCTTTTCCTCATTCAATCCCTAGCCCCATGCACCCCATTTTATGTTTTCTCAGTGTGTGCAAAACTGCAGGCTGGAGGCTTCTTTTCTGTTCTTCCTGTGACTGCTCTCCACGCCAGCTTCGGGCTGAGCTGCATTTACACACACACACATCCACACGTTTTGGACCGGGTCACTGCCTGGGTTCTCTGGGGTATTGCGTGGCGCTCCTCTTGTTCACGCTGGGTGATGCTTTCATACACACAGGGCTGCAGCCCTGCAGCACAGTTCCAGCAGAGGAGGGAGGAGAGTTTCTGAGTTCAGGCTCCCACTCAGGGCGGGTTCCCTGTGGGAGCACTCAGGCAGTAAGCTTCTGGATGGTAGGATGCAAAAAAGGCAAGAAGGGCCGGTCATCTCTTGATGGTGCTCAGAGCTGCTTTCTTTCCCACTTTTGAGGCAGAGAGAAGGCACAGTATCAGGCAGAGTGTGGGGTTACATTGGCACAGTTCCAGACAGTGCAATAGAGACTATGAGCATTCTGGTTTTGATCAGACATCCATCTATCCTTTGTGAATGTGTCAGGAGTTGTGCTTGGATTTGCGGATACAGATATACAAAAAGGCAAATCAGACACCGCTCCTCTCTCCAAGGGTTCCCAGGCTAGTAGGAAACACGGGTCTGTAAGTCACCAAATGGCCACAATAATTGAAGATGGGTTTTCCTTTCTCATGTGTCTTCTAGCGGTAGCTGAACGACGAGTCCTGAAACCCCTTCCACTTCACGAGGTCACCTGCAGGATACAGATGCTGGACCCCAGTCCAACCTCAGTAGCCCCCGAATCAGAGCCCTGTGCCTAGGCTGGTGGCCCCTGCTCACACGCCTGTCTGTCTCACAGCTAGATACACAAGACAGCTTCACAACCCAGACCCCGAGGAATCCCAACTCCAACGGGAGGGTTTTCTGAAAGTGAGGAGAGATCAGTCAATCCACACACCCTGGATCGCTGGAGTTCAGCATTCTTTAAACTGTGAGTCACAGATGATTAGCGGACCAAGAAACCAATTCAGTGGACACACCAGCATTTTTTGAAGAATGAAACAGAATGGGCTAGAGCAGAAAATATCAAAGAACATCATACACTGTGAGGGAAACTGCTTTTCCATGGACCCTTTGTTTCAAGGTGTGTGTGTATGTGTGTGTGCGTGCATGTGCGTGCTGGCTTTGGATGTAAAATAGATTTCTTATTGTGCACTGCAGCAAAAAATGTCCAACAGTGACTGCACACCCACCTGCCATGTGAGCACAAGTGCGATGAGATCTCATTTTTTTTTTACTTCACATATAAGCTGCAGTTAAAACCTGGAAGTGATTTTTACCATGCTTGATGTATACAGGATGAAAAAGCAAAGCAAATCTAGCAACGGCAGATCATCGCAGTCAGGGCTTAGACCTGAGAGGCCAGCTGACTTGGGTTTACATTCCAGTATTTTCCAGCATTTTCTAGTTATGTGACCTTGGGAGAGTTAGTTACCTCTCTGAGCTTCCATTTCCCACCCCCTTGGTAAAATAGGGACAGTATGTCTGTCTCACATGACTATTGGGGGTAAATGAAATAAGATAATGAGTGTAGTTGCATAGTACTGCATAAGGAAAGCCAGCATATAGTGGCTTCCCCTAAAATGCCTGTTTCCTATCTTTTTCTTTCCTATATATTCTGAAAGACCAAATTAAGCCCATACCTAATGGGACATCCATATCTATTTTGTTCTGCTTTTCCTTGGTGTTGGAGGTTATTCCGGGAGGGTGTGGTGCACTATCCTGTGTTGCAGGAAAAGCCTGAGGTCGAGGAAGCCTTCGGGGTTGAGAAACAAATCTTCTGTGCAGTGTCATTTAATGCCACATCGAGGATTTCCCAAGAGGTGATAAGAATGGGGCTTGCAAATGAGTGTTCATTTATAATCCTTACTTTAGAAAACCTTTCAAAGCCCAAGTGAACATTCAGGAGCTTTTACTAATGTTTTAGAAATTGGGATAACCAAATGTTTTTTTCCATTTCTTTTAAAATATGAAATATTTCTCTTTCATTATAAGGTAATGTTCTGAAACCAGAATAAATCATTATAGCACAAACATACCTGTTACAAGAAGAAAAATGATAAGAGAACGAAAACAAGAAAATGAGTCCAACCTTGGGGCACTCAAAAATGATGATTTATAGTATAATTTGTCTTTGGACCCTTTGCAGAAAAATCAACACCTGTATCTTAAGGGATGTCTTTTTTTTTTAATGGATAGAAAGAATTTGCTAATTTACATGGGTTGGTTTCAGGATAACTGGGACCTAGTACATTTTATATTCTAACAGGGCATGGATAGGACCCTAGGCATGGGCTCACCAGAGAACTTTCTGGTCACATTATTTCTTTGTGTGTCTTTCATGGCTATGTGAACAGTTTTGAACAAACTACATTCGCAACACTGAATCAGCAGCAAACACGAACTGCTGATTGCTTCCAGGGACCCTGTACTTTCCCTCCTCTTCTGTGCGATTAGAAAGTTGCTGAAGTAGACACTGGCAGTAAGAAAAATGCTTCTAATTACATTGGGCATTTAGTGTGCAGAACCTACGCGCTCCGGTTTTTTTCCACTTGAAACGAAACGCATATCGATTTCTGGGAGCGCTGTGAAATTCTCGAGGAAACGCAGGCTACTTTCTACTTCCTTGCGGTCCTCATGATGGAGGCCTGACAGGCGGGCTCCACACATGTTGGGGTTTCAGGCCGCAGCTTCTCCTAGGGAGCCAACCTTTCCTCTCACCCCGCAGAAAGCTCACTCGGCTGAAACTCGATGAGAGCGGTGCCGCTCGATTTGTAAGTTAATGTGTCCCCTTTAAAATGCCTTGAGCAGAAAAGGTCAGGGAGGCACTGCTAATAAAATCTATTAAATGGGATTGGTGGACAAGATATGGGGGATGGTGGACAAAGGGGGAGTAGGAAAAGTGGGGAAGTTAGAAACTTTGAATCTGGTGGTCCCTGCAGGTCCCGAGTGCCAGTCCCTGCCAAGAGCAAGTGTGGACAAACCATCCACTTCGCACACATCTCCATGATGTGCAGAACTGAGAGGAAACGTGGGGAGAAGTGGGTATTGGGTTCAGTTGTTTCAGGGCTCAAGACCACACCGTGCTGAACTCAGTATGGAAATAACACTTATCTTTCTTAAGGAGCTTCCTGGAAGGAAACACACTTGAGACCAAAAATGTGTTTGTGAGCCGGAGGGGTCAGGAGGACAGCGCTTCCCCCACCGAGCAGCTTGTGCCCTGCGGTCCCCTCCCCGGCCAAGCACTGCAACATTTATGAGTTCTCTTTGAGCAGGACTGTCTAACCAGCTCCCCTCCCACCCAGCGGCATAGGGAGCCAGACATCCTTCCCGTGGCGCCACACCTTCTCTGGGGCTCCATCCTAGCCTTATTAGAGTCAAGATGAAGCACACCTTGTTGCCCTGATGCATCAGGCTAGCCCCAGGCAGAGGGAGAAGCGACTCAGGTGGCTGGACTGAAGCTTTATCCCTCCTCAGCTGAGTAGTTTCTGCCTCTCCCAGGATCTCCTGCTAGACTGCCAAATTCTGTTTCTATACATTTAGGTAATTTTCCAAATTAGGCTGACAAATAATTAATTTTATGAGTTATTCTTTTCGCCTTTCATATGCAGGCATTTTAATTATTCCCTCTTCAGCTTGAAGGACCTACTCAGCCTCCAGGCTTTCCTGGCACTCGGTGCTATGAGCT
The DNA here is from genome assembly GCA_004027185.1 of Glis glis. Lineage (NCBI taxonomy): Eukaryota > Metazoa > Chordata > Mammalia > Rodentia > Gliridae > Glis > Glis glis. Next base: position 29,539 of record PVJS01001664.1, read on the forward strand.
CGGGGATACTCAAGGACCAAGGGCTCCCAGCAGCAAGGATGAGCTGCTCAGCAGCCCCTGGGCTCAGCCCTGAGCTCAAGGCCCCTGGGCTTCAGGTGGAAGTCATGGCCTGCAGGAACTGTGGGTTTGAAGTCTGCTAATCCCAGCACAGATGATTAGGAAGTACCCTGAGGCATCCCCAGGAGACAGCCATGAGGAGGACTGTGTACAATTTCATGCCTGGAAATTGTGTCACCCCCGAGGTCTGACTCCTCCACAGGAGCCACCTCAGAAGGTGTAGCAGAAACTGCTAGTTGCCCCTCCAAGAGCCTTTCTCCCTTCCTCCCTTAACAACAGACAGACAATGCATCCAGCAGAAGGACCACATTCCCTGCCTCTCCTGCACAGAGATAATTCCAGGAATTGTAAGCAGATGGCAGTGGCACTGGGGCTTCTAAGAGGGATCATTAAAGGTGGGCATACTTGGCCACGAGGCATGCCCTTGTGCCTTCCTCCATCTCACCTTCTAGAATGTCGATATGATAGCTGCCATTGCAGCAGCCAGATTATGACCATGAGGAAAATACTAAAGATGGCAACACAAAAAGCCAGAAGGGTCCTGGTTCTCTGATGACCCAGAGCTGCCACTATAACTCCCATCCCCACCTGCACCTGCTCTTCTGATGTGAGAAAAAGAAAACACATCTCCATTCTGTTGAAGCCACTGTCACTGGGTCTGCTTCTAGCAGCTGGATGCCATATCTAACCACGACAGATAGCTGCAAACTTGCTCCTCTACTGGCCCCACCATAGGGATCCCAATAAGCCTGTCTTCAGGGGTGGCTCTCCTGTCTGTGGCCTACTCTGAGTGTCCTGACTGAGGAATCGTCACAGCATGCTTGTAGCACTGCTCTGTGGATGAGAGAGGTGTGGCTGCACGAGCGGACCCATGTCTTTCCTAATTCTAACTCTTGTTTCACCAACATCAGTCTACCTTACCTCTGGGGCTATCCTGCAGGTCCCCACGGTGTCTACCCTTGGTGGCAGAGCCCATCCACAACTCTGAGCACTCCACAGGCGCGCACACCAAGTCTCACGTGTCTATTTTACTATTAGTAGAGAGACTGACACCAAATCTCCTTCTGCACAATGGCTACTATAGAAACTTTCAAGAACCGTAGTAGATGCTAGTTGTCACAGCAGAGACACAGACACAGACGAGCACAGCAGGACTGACCACGGTGTCTGCATCATGCCTCGGTCTTAGAATCTTCTCATCTGCATTGTCTCCTCTTTTCTTCACAGCCGCCCTGGAAGCAGCAGGGGCAGACACGATGCCACAGTGTCCTGCTGAAGACCTGAGCCCGGGAAGTTCAGATGCACTTCCTGAGGCTCAGGGCAGAAGCAGGAGTCAGGCCCCGGGTCTTGCGAGCACACACACACATGTGTGGCTGTGTGTCTGTGCCCCAGTCTATACCACTGCCTCCCATGGCACGCAGGTCCCTCCTGTTGTCACTCTCCTTCCTGATGTGTCACCTCATCCAATCCCTTCTGATCTGCTCAGAATCCTCGCTGGCATTTCCGTCCTCCCCACCCCTCCCCACTCTTCCCCATGGGGTGGTCCAGCATCCTCCTGTTTCTGTCCTGTCTTGGGTGGGAATATTGGTTCAGGGACAGAATTAGCTTACTGTGGTGACTGGGAGAACTGTGGAAAGCACATGACATGGGGTGACATGGTGCTGGGGCCAGTTGTACTCTTCCAGGCTGTGGGCTCCTCCCAAGGCCAAGTGTCTGAGCCCTATTTGGTGTCAGTGCCACAGCCATTTCCAAAGCCCAGCATGCCCATGCTGTGGCTAATAAGTGTTCTCTCCCCATCTGTCCTGGCACTCAGCATGTCCCTTGAACAAGGAGGGTCAGGGTAGATAGGTGCTTCCTGGGGTTATCTCAGAGCTGTCACAACCTGAGAAATTCTCTCCAGCGGCCCAGGAATGGGGTTAGGGCCAGGGTCAAGGTCTGGAAGAAAATCATGAAATGACCAACTGAATCCTGGCAAACCCAGGGAACACCCCCAGTGGCATTTATAATCCCAGAGAACACATGGGGAGCCTAAGACATGCAGAGGAAAGTCCTGCAGCCCTCAAAGGGAGGACAGACTTATCTGTGTCCCCTAAGTCCACTACCAGGAAGTCTTCACACAGGACCTAGGGGAGGAGACAGGGAGAGCCATCACATGCATTGTGCATTTGAGGAAATCCCCTAGAGCATAGAAGCAGCCATGCCCCATGCTGAGCGAAGGTGTGAATTATGGCCATGTTTGCCAGGTATCCCTAAAGCCTGCCAGGGCTCTAGGTTTCATATGCCAACACCCAAGTGAGGGGAAGACCACTGAGCCCCAAAGGTGAGGATGCGGATGGTGACGTATCAGTCACCAGCATTAACTAAGGAGTGGTTAAAAAAAAAAAAGCAGAGAATTGGATTTGGACAGAAAGCAAATGGAAGCCAGGTTCTGACTCACAGAAGGAAAGCAATGCCTTTCACAGAGCTCAAGCATACCCCAGTAACTTTGCCATCCAGATGACTGCTTGGACACAGGGGCAGGAGCCCACTCACTGTGCTATCATCTCTAGCAGGACCCTGTGCCCTTACCTGCTAGTCCATCACCAAACATACCCAAATCTGCTGAGGTTCTGCTGACATTGGGGGCTGCAGTTGTCACTCAGAGGACAGTGGTCTCGACTCCAAAGACTGAATATTAGAGCTGTTTCTGCCATTTGCTGGGCAGGCAATTCCATACCACTTAAATTCAAGCTAGCGAACATGCAGCTTCTTTATGCATAAGTGGCTAAAGGCAAAATTCACCCTACTTGGGCCCCACACCTGTTTTTATACCCAGCCCTACTGTGCAGGAAGCAATGGACACGGCAGTGGAGCTTAGCTTGTTCATTCACAGGGTTCAGTGGATTGCAACCAAGGTCATGTTTTGAAAGGCTACCGTACTGCCCAAATATGTACCCCAATCCCTTCTTATCACCAACCATCACAGTCGGGGAGATCCACCACTTCATAGTCAAGTCACCACTTTTCCATCTCTGTAGTTGCTGTTGCCATCTCTGCCCCTCCTATCTTCTTGCACTGTACTGACAGATTCATCTTCCAGTACAGCATTATGATCATGTCACTCATAGCTCTTGAGTCTTGAATAGCTTCCCACTGCCAACTGCATAAAAGCCAAACTGTAAAGCCTCAAAGACTTTCTCCATTAGGCCAAGATCTGCTTCCTTCCCTTGGCCCTGTGCAGAGCTCAAATGCACTGGTAATAAAACAAGGCAGTCACAGCTAATAGTAATAGGGGATTATTAATGGTGGTGTTAGTCATTTTAAGTGTTTCTAAGTTTATTGTTATTTTATTAAATAGACTAATTAAAGCAAACATTAACAGTCCAGGTTCTCAGCTATTTTCCTCTTCAGATGAATAATCAAGAGCTACTTGCAGATGGACAGGTCCTTCCTAGCCATCCTGCATTTTAATATTTCTGCTAGTCACTGTGCAGGCGGAACTGACTGCACTTAATTTATAAAGGAGGATTTATGGACTTGGGGATGACAACAGACAGCCAATCAATAGGGATGATAATAACAGCATGTAATATCAAGGAACATTAGGTCTCAGGCATGATTTGGGGAGAGAAGTGGGCAGTTAGAAACCTTATCATTTGAAAAAGGTCAAGGCCTGGCAGCAATAAAAATGCCTAAGCAAATAAAATCACACCTGTGAACTAGGAGAGGGTATAAATCGCTAGATGAGAACGGATTTTAGATTTTGTGGAAAAATGACTTCCCTGGGCAAGGATTTGGGCTGCTGTAGGACAAATGCATCAAGCAAGGGTCTATTTATTACTGCTCTGAACAATAACAATGAAATGCAGATGTGCAGAATGGGTCCCAGCCGCCAGCTCTTCTTGGGGCTGAAACCAGAATCTTCCAGAAAACAGGGAGGAGTGAGACTCTGTAGAAAGGCTTCAAAGGACAGGGCTGAGTCTAAGCGCATATATTTAATACCCACTGGCTTCGTCACGTTCTATCTGGCCTTTTTTGTTTTTTTTTTCCAGGGGTGGGGGAGTTTCTATTGATCGAGAAAATTGTTTGTTGTGGAACAGAAAAAGGCAAAAAAAAAGCACAAAGTAGCAAATTCTATTACCAATAATCATATCCCATCATGAAAAACAGAATGGTAAATAATCATTCTCTTTGAAAGACAGTCACAGCATCACACAGAGCTCCCCAGCTGGCTCCACTGAAAATGCACACTCACTGCATTGAGCAAAGTTCCCTTCTGCAGACCCTTTCAAGAACAGGTGCACTGGGAAAGGATGTGTGTAGACACTCCCTGCTCTTAGCACCCAGGGAGTGGCCCGAACATTATTGGTTTCCTCTCCACAGCACTGCTTCAGTTCAGAAATAGGTAGAGAGATTGAAATAACACACGTGATGGATTTTCTTCTAAATACTCCCTAGAGCATAGATTCCTGAACTTATTGACTTACCACTGCTTTTCAGAAAAAAAAAAAATTACTCAGCACCAGTTGTGCCCAAAGCTACTACTGCCCCTCTGGATCTTTCCAGCCTCCTACTTGGGGACCCACTTTGGGAATCTATACTAGAGGAATGCATGCTCTATTTTTATTTTAACACACTGCAATCCAACTTCACAAACTCTGCTCCCACCAAGATTTCACAACTCCATGGTTCTGGGAAGCAAGCTCACCTCCTTGCAAGGTGTACTCGGTCACAGCCCTGCTGAAGACACCCAGGCCAGCTCCGTTGTAGGCGGCCACCTGGATTTCATACTGTGTCCAGATGATGAGGTCAGTCACCAGGCAGTAGTTCACCTCTGGGCTGGTGATGTTTCTCTGCTGGTGTTCGCCGGGCAGGCCGGCCAGGCGGTACCTGCACAGAAAGGAAGCCCATGACAACAGAGAAGGAACTCAACAGAGGCTGGTTGTTCTTCGTGGTTAAAGGAAAATGGAAGTAAAAAAAAAAAAAAGCCAAGGGCCAAGCTTAGAGGTCAGCCCCAGTCAACATTGTCTCCCGATTCAGCGACTTTAAAAGGTGTGTTGTGATCTCAAGTGATTATAAGGTCTGAGCAAAATGGAACTGGCATTTTGACTACAGTGACTTACTACCCCAAATCCCAGAAGTCATTTCCCTTTGGGATTTGGGAAATACTTTCTTTCCTCTTGGGACTGAAATGTGGGGAGTAATCCAGTGTGTGGTCTCTTGGCCTCCATGGGCTGAGCTCCCAGTTCTGTTCCATTTAGGAATTCTGGGTTCATCCAGGGATACCCCAGAGCTGCAGTAAGTGGCTCCAAAAATGTGCTAATGCTTCTAAGATGCTGGTCCCTTGCTAAGTGTGACAGATTGCTTCTTAGGGCCTTGGTGAGTGCTTGGGTGGCATGCTCTTTAGTTCACTATAGGCAGAAATTCACAGTGGTGTTTATTAAAAAGGTGACTCACAACTCTGCCCTTAGAAAATGCATAAATTAGGAAATTATGTTTTGTACTATGAAAGGACTTTTAGAGCATTATTTTGATTAGGGAATGTTTTTCCATGATTCAGTTTATAGAAGTTAATGTACTGAACTGACTCAGTTAATTTGCTGAGCTTTTCTGGATCAGTCCCCCTGGGTAAAATGAGACATGTACTGTAGAAGTGATTTCCTAGTCATCGGCAGCTTCCAAAAGCATCTCATTTCTATCCCAGAAGTGGCTCCGGCCTCAGAGAAACGTGGCTTTGTATGATAAATGGAAAGGGGAGAGAGATGATTGGAAAGGGATAGCAATAGATCCCTCCACTTTTCACAGCATGCGGGAATCTCTGAGTTCCTCTCTGGGGCTGCACTGTCCCACAGGGCCGAGCACCTTCACATGGAAGGAAGCATCTGAGATAGGTGTGCATGGACCAGGGCACCATCTTTGGAAAGGGCAAGGCCGCCATCTTTGGAAAAGAGCAGAGACCCAGGGACTCGGGGACTTCCATGTGAAACAACTCTCCAAGGAAAATTATAGCTGAACATGCAACCAGGAGGTAGAAGTAAAATTTCCTCATGGAAACCAGGGTTTTCTGAGAGCATTCCTTTGTCCTCTTTCTACTCTTGGTGAGGCCTGTTTGGCAGGAAACACCAGTGATGGAGAGCAGACAGCACCTGAGTGCATGGAGGTCCAGGGCCTCCTCTGTCTCTTGCCTCCAAGGAGCAAGCAGCCCTGGCTCCCCCAGCGGGAGGCATAGGAAGTGCTGCTCTGGGGTCATATTCCAGCAGCTTCTGCCACGTACTGAAGTGGCGTCCTGGTCGGTGCCACCTGCACAGCCAAGGGCAGGTGCGAATCCCGGCAGGTGCTCAACTCCTCTGTGTAATGACGGTCCTCAAGACAGTGGGCCGCGGGGGAAGGGCCTGGCACAGAGTAGCCCACATGACAGATACTTCCATTTAAAGTCCCTGCCTACAAAAGATGAACTTTAAATATAAATGGCACTGAGACAATTAGCCATTTGGAAAAGGGTAAAAATTGGCTCCTTCTCCACATCACGTGTGAGGGGTACGAGAGCCACATGCAGTCGATGTGACACGGGGAGCATGAACCCGAGGAAGGGCTCACTGTGGTGCACCCATCACTGCACAACACACATTCCAGGGAGAAGCCAAGACATCAGCATTTCCAGACCTAGGTTGAGGTCCTGCTCTGCCACGATGGGCTGGGTGACCTCGGGCATAATCTTACCTTCTCTGAGCCTCATTTCCACCTCTCTAAGGTGGGAGTAATAACAATGGTATTGCACTTGGTCATTGCAAGAACTGAACGAAACAATGGACGTGAAGGAGATGTGAACGTGTAAAGCACCCCAATTTTGTTTTAGACATTGCTCTTTTAAGAAGTGTATGAGAGCCAGGCGTGCTGGTGCATGCCTGTAATCCTAGTACTTGGGAGGCTGAGACAGGAGGATCACAGGTTTGAAGCCAGTCTCAGCTAAACATAGGGAGGCCCTGTTTCAAAATAAAAAAATAAGAAAGTGTGGGGGCATAGCTCGTACGTAGAATGTCCCTGGGTTCAATCCCTAGTACCATAAATAAATAAATAAATAAATAAATAGTACGTGAGAGACAAAACACAACTTAGAGTTGTAAGAAATGAAGCCTGTGTGGGCCACCCCTGTTCTTGGAAGTCACTCCACAAGGCTGGGGAAAATGAACTGCATTTTCGAAGGATTCACTGTTTCACAATCAGTTGTGCTGCCTGCTGGACAGGCCTGGTCTGATCTGACCAGCGGCTTTTGTGCTTTTGTGACACTCCCAGGATGTCTAAGAAGGTCACAATTAATAAGAGAGTGCAGGGCATTGTCCTCTCTCTGGTTGGCTATGTTGCCCAGGAGACCGGCTTGGCCAGAACAAGATGATTTTTTATACAGAAATAAACAGGGAACGTTTTTAAAGGACATAACCCTCTGCTCCTCTCAGAGAAACACCCTGCCCATTATTATAAATATTTTATTACCGTGCACGCATCCTAACTACTGCTTATGGCCAGAGCCACGGAGGTGATTTATTTCCATTGGCTTCTCCATGCATTGTGCCTTGGATCTGACACAGCGACTGTGCCCTGGAGGATACGCTCTCGCAAACACGGAGCTGATTTGCAGACCCAAGGATTATTCGGAAATGTTTTCAAGCAAATTCATTTTGGCACGGGTCTTTAATTTTGGGAAACTTTGATATTCACAGGCCTGGGGTAGTGCGCCCTCATTTTAAGGCTTTCTTGATTTAAGCCCCAACAAATACAGATGCCCTCTTCGCCAGCACTCAACTCAACTCACTGACACCATCACAGAAAATCCTTTTAACAGTGGTAATCCCACGAAATAGAGAAATGCGTGGTCCCCGGCGCGGCCTCGTAACATCAGAGAGCTGTTATTATTAAACTCTGCGCCCCCGGCCTGGTTCTGCAGGACGACTCTAGAAGACCTTACTTGACAGCTGCAGCCCGAGGAAACTTTCCCTCCATGGCTGGAAAAGGCAGAGGCTGCAGGATGACAAGCAGGGCTGGGCAGGGAGGGCAGGCCAATTATTTTCATTAGTGGATGGGTATGAACAAGGGCGAGGGTCAAAGCTGGAGCAGGAGCGGGCTGCTTGAGAGGGACAGAAACCTCGCCATGAAGCAGCAGGAAGGCTGGGGAAGAGGGTCCAGTCACTAGGAATTGTCGATGGGAACAGAGCCCACAGGGCCCCGCCTGCCATGATGACTCTCAATCTCCTTGACCTTCTCTACATGGGAAAGGACAGCTGTGGCACAGAGACAAAAGGTGCTGTGAGGTCAACCCTTGCCCTACTGTACTCCCAGGGATGGTTGGCTTGCTTGCTTTTTATTTATTTATTTATTTATTTGTACTAGGGATTGAACCCAGGAGCATTCTGCCTCTGAGCTATGTCCCCAGACCTATTTTATTTTTATTGTGAAACAGGGTCTTATTAGGTTGCTGAGAGTCCTGCTATGTTGATAAGGCTGACCTAGAACCTGCAATCTTCCTGCCTCAGCCTCCCAACTGCTGGGATTACAGGCAGGCACCACCATTCCCAGCGAAGCCCATTTCAATGCTCAGCAGATGAGGATCCAAGGAGAAAACAATGAGAGCAGCAGTGAATTGGTTGTGACAGGCGTGTATACACATGAGGATACATGCTTTAACTGAGGAGTGGATGATTATGTACATGCATATTGCAAATGGGTGATCCTTCATATACAAAAGTAATGCAGTTAAAGAAGCAACACTTTCACAGTTTCTTGCATTTATCTAAGAAGTCAAATGTGTTTACTTCAGACCTTTGTTAACCAAGCATTTACTGATCATAAACTCTGGGTGAGCCCAGGGTAGGCACCTGGAGGAAGGGAATAATGGATACCTGTAGTTCTTGCTCCGATAAAGTAAAAAAAATTAAATACATCCACAGCAGTGAAGCTACCAGAGGAGATTTCATAATTATCTTTTAACACTGCTTTACTTTTTCCCTTCTTACTTGTGTCAACTATCTGCTGCTATTGGTTTCAGTGTAATTTTTAAATTAGCAGGAGTTTTGGCAAGAGAGATTTCTTCTCTCCAACACAGCCAAGTTCTCACATGGTTCTATCAACATTTTTAAAAGCAGAACCATTCCTTTTAAAGAAATAGATAGCAAACTGGGCCCCTTTCAGCTACATCTGGCCAGCAGATGTGTACATCTGGTTTGCCCTTTGTTTAAAATACATGGGTTTCATTTCCAACACCTAGACATTGTGAGGTTGTAGGTAAAAGGCTAGATATTTGATTTCCTCAAAATCCTAGAAGATCTGGCAAAACCCAGCAACATGCTACCATGGTACCAAATGGTTCATAATTGAATCACAGTAATCAATATTAATTTAAGTGATTATACTTTAACAATGTATGCATCTGGTGGAAACTTGATAGGAAGGAAAGGATTTATAATGAATAGCATACTTTGCTCTCTTACCCATAATGTCCTCTTCCATTCTCCTACCAAAATGCAACCATTGACACCAGCCTGTGTGCTGACTTTATGGGTGGACCTGAGTGGGAGAGCTCTGCAAAGTGCCCACATTAGCTCACGCACTCCAGTTTGCTGCAGTCTCCCCTACTCCCTTGAGTCTGACACCTGACCCGAGTCCCTGTATTTCTGATTGACTCCTATAGACATTCAGTAGAACAGAAACCTGACTCTAGTGATTGTCTACAAATGACCCATCACAGGCTACTTGCCTGAGGATGTACCCACGTAGCACCCCATTGTGCTCTGTTTCTGGGGGTGGTTGCCACTGTACCATGATGGACTGGTTGGTTCGCCCACTGGCCACGATGTTTTTTGGGGGAGCGCTGGGTGGTTCTTCAGGCAACATCAACCTAAAAATAGAGGATGGGTAGGAGGTTGATGAGTGCCAGAAACAAAGGACCTTTGTCTTCTCAACCATGCTGAACTTTTTAAGTCTCACTATTTGTAAAAATCGGTGCAACTAAAACAGAATATATGCATATATGGTAATGTCACACTGAAACCCATTAATTTGTACAATTAATATGGGTTGATATTGATTTATTGATTGATTGGTTCTGGGGATTGCATTTTACCTCTGAGCTACACCCCCAGCCCTTTTTATTTTTTTTATTTTGAAATGTGGCCTCACTAAGTTGCTGAGGTCTTGCTAAGTTGCTGAGGCTGGTCTTGAACCTGTGATCCACTTATCTCAGCCTCCCAAGGACTGGGATTAAAGGCGTGTATCACTATGCCTGGCTTGAATTGATATTTACAATAAAAATAAATAAATTCCATAAAAATCTTTGCCTGGCAGAAACTAATTGAGCGAAGTCAAAAGACAAATGGCAAGTCGGGAGCAAATTGTTTGCAGCTCATTTCACAGATGAGGTTTAGTGTCCTTAATATTTTAAGAGCTCCCACAGGTCAATAAGAAAAAGACCAATTATCCAGAAGAAAATTGGGCCAAGAATGTAAAGAGTTCACAGAAAAAAGAAGTAGAAACAGCTCTTAATACCAATAGTCAACTTCACTCTTTTAAGACAAACACAAATTCAGACTACAAGGAGATACCATTTTTACTATCAAGTTAGTAAAATGTGAGTGTAATAATGCATGCTATGGCAAAGAAGGAGGAATAGGCACTATCGTACGTACGCTATCCAAACGCTACTGTTGCAGGTGTCATTTGGTGCCACATGGAGGTGGGCAATTTAACCATCAAGACTAGGTAATCATTAAAATACTGTTTGCCATATCAAGAACACTGGCGACAACCTAAATGTCCACCAATGGGGGGTTTGTTAAACTATGGTACAACCATACAACAGAATACAGTGTAGCTGTAAAAAGAGAACGAAGGCAGTTCTTATGAATTGATATTAAAAGATTTTCAAGATGGATTATGAGATAAAAAAGACACAGAATCATATGCATAGTATGCTCTAATTTGTGTAAAAATGAAGAGATGCTGGCAGTGGGATGGAGAAAGAATCCAGAAAACACAAAATTCGTGCACACTCTTAAGCTCCTGTATACAGAAGGCTCTGCTGTACTGTCAGGAGCTATCGATGTCAGAGCACCATGGGAGAAATCCAAGATACTTGCCTCCCCAGCCAGACCAATGTGTGACTGTGTGAGCCCTCTTTGTGAGTCTTTTCTGCTCCAGTTTTTGCTAATATCAATAAGGACTGATCAATTAATTGCCTCCCCCTCATGTGAAGCATCTGTGTGACTCTCGGCCACATGCTCCTGGCCACAGTCACAGGGCGGGGCTCCACTCACCTGCTGGTTTCTGTGCTGTACTGCCCCCTGCCCACTTGGTTCACTGCGCACACCCTGAACTGATAGGTGCGGGCTGGAGTCAGGCCGCTCACTGTGACGCCTGTCATCTCAGGGCCAACGTTTGACAGATGCACTTTCCACGGAGAGTCTAGAAGAATGAGCAAAACAGATTCAAACCATGAGCATGTGCCTGAACGACAAGTGAATGCAGACGCGTTCCCATAAACAATTCCATCTGCTTTCTAAGATGGTGCCGGGAGAGGGAGTGGTTATCTCCATTTGACAGACAGAGAAACTGAGGCTCAGTCGTGGCAGTAGCTAGTGGGCCTGGCATGACACTCAGATCTCACCCCGGATCTAGCAGCCTTCCTGTTACCCCTGTGCTGCAATAGTAAGTAAAGGGTTTCCTTTTGTCGTTGTTGTTCAACCTGCATATGGCATTTTAAAAGGAACTAAAATATTCCTAATTCCTGGGTTCAATATGTAATGGGAGAAAGTTCTCTGCCGGCTCACGTGGTTAGACAGATTGCAGATTTGTCTCTCAGAAAAGGATGCGGCGCTTGTCACTGAATGATAAATAAAAACTATATTCATTAACATTTTAATAAAAGAGGAAATGAGCATGATAAAGACAGATGGGCTGCGCGTTCTGCAGCCCATCTGCAGCGCGGCAGCCCATTACCACCACGCCCCTGAGTGGCTCTGGCTGGAGAGAGACGAGACGCTGAACTCACAGCTAGTTTGGAGCATCTTCCCACCCACTTTCGGGCAGGTGCAGAAGAATGACTCTCAGTCAAATGGGCTCAGGCCTGCAAGGCGGGCTTCAGAAGGTTCTTCCGGGATCCTACACCTTTCCATGAGTTTTTGCAGCATTTAAACACATTTCTTAGCCCAATGTTTTTGTAGAGTGGTGTTTTGGAATGAACAGCATCCACCGTCAACCCCCGTTCATAGCTGCCATGTTGCCAGGATGGTGCTTTCAAGTTCTTAGAGAAGGAAGACGTGGGGTAGGAGACTTGTGGAAATTAAGCCATCTTCATTTTTCTGCAGTGGAACTAAGATCCCTTTCGCCCACAGTGGAGATGGTCAAAAGGACACATAAATTCCACCATGGTGCTGGGCTTCACTCAAATCGTAGACAGCACCTGCCGCGTGTAAACTCCACCCATAAAATCACAGCCGCTTCTCCAGAAACCTAGACTGACCGTGCGATTCACGATGTGTGCCTGGAGCTCATCGGAAGGGCACCCGGCACTCTGGTCCTCACAGGTCACCAAGAGGCAGCCACAGATGGCTCCAAATTGAAAATGAGACTCCAAAGGCAACTTCTGTCAACTCTCCCATGGAGATGTCTATCGCTAATTCAGAATTTGTTAGCTGGGATTCCTTAACATAAAGTTAAGCTGCTCTGAGGCGGGCTGCCAGTTGGACTACAAAGATTGAATCTTTCTAATTATTTCAAATAAAGCTGCTTCCAAAAATGGGTTTCTGGGAATGGAGTCTCCACCACCAGCTGGGCAATCCTGTGTTCCTGGCTCTTGAGTTTTGGTGACATGGGTAACTGGCAGTCGATGAGGATCCCCCTCTTTTCGATTCCTTTAAAAACACAAGGTGTGCATCCCTGATGAGCTATGGGAAACCCCACACCGCCTCTCTTTTCACTCTGGGAGTCTGAGAGCACAGGACCCTGAGAGTCTATGAGCATGAAGCAGCTCACGCTGACCTGGTTTTCTAGGCAGGCTCCCTTACAGGCAAGAGCCACTTGCCAACACAGAAGGCAACAGAGCCTTCCCTATGTAGCTGGACTTGGTTGGGAGGGAGCAAGGCCTCCCTTGCCAAGGCAAGCTTCCATGGAAATAGTTTCCATTCTGTCGACAACTGGCACATGGTAGGAAAAACACGGAGACCGCAGTTGACTACGAGCTTTTCCACTTGGAGTTGATTTTGTTTGAACGTCTATAAAAACGAGGGACAAAGCAAAACTGCAATGATATACCACCTCACACCCATTATGATGGCTATTATCAAGCAAACAAATAGAAAGTAACAGGTGGTGAGGTTTTGTGCACTGCTGGTGGGAATGTAAAATGGTACAGCTGCTATGAAACAGAATAGAGAGGTTCCCTGAAAATTAGAGACAGAATTACCATCTCATCTAGCAATCCCATTTGAGTATCTACCTCAAAGAACTAAAAGGATTTCAAAGAGGTATTTGTACACCCATGTTCATAGCATTCTTATTCACAATAGTTGAAAAGTGGAAGCCACCCAAATGTTCATTGATGGGTGAATGGGTAAAATAAAATATGGTCCATCCATGGAATATTATTCAGCTTTAAAAAAGAAGGGAATTCTGACCCATGCTACAACATAGACAGATTGTAAGTATATTATGCTAAATCAAATAAATCAGTCACAAAAAGAAAAATATTATTATGTGAGTCCACTTATATGAGATACCTACAGTAATCAAAATCATAGAGGCAGGAAGTGGAAGGGCTCAGAGGAGGGGAAGAGGGAGTCGTTCTTTAATGGGTATTGAGTTTCACTTTTGCAACATGAAAAGACTTCTGGAGACGCTGTGGGTAATAATGTGAATGCACTTAACACCACTGAACTGTGCACTTAAAAACAGCTGTGGTGGTAAACTTTGTTATGTGTGTTTTACCACAACTAAAATCTAAAACAGGTATGAAAATGGAGAAAGTAACATCAAACTCCCAAGGTTGCCTTAGTATGAAATAAGACTGGACACTGGAAGCACTCCCGGGGACCTGGCCCTGTGGCCACCGGTGCGGGTCAGCACTCACTCCCCACACCCCACTCATCCTCTCTGCTCTGAGCCGTGCTCCTGCCCTCACTCCAGCCTCCTGGAAGGTCAGGAGGAGAACCATGCTGAGAGGGAGCCGGGGCTGCCCGTGCCCTTCCTCCACAGCGCCACCCTTCCCCAGGTGCACAGCTCTGCACAGCTCTCTTTCTGAGCTTCATGAGTCTCTGGTCTCTTTGATCCTAGGGTAGAGTCTTCTCGGAGGCCACCAGCCCCAACCTACTGTGGTTTCCCTCTGCCCACCTCTGTCAACATTCTCTCTTTACCTCCTCCTTGACTGGTCTCATTGAAGAGTGCTGTACGCTTCCTGCAGGACCCTGACTGATACAACAATCAATAAAACTCTTCCTCCATCCCTCTCTTTCTTCGGATCTCATTGTCTCTAAGTGAACGGCTCACCTGCTCAGTCGAATGCGGAATGAGTGATAGTCACTTCAGGAAGGGACACAGCCAAGGACAGCTGTGGTGATCAGTTGACGGAAACTACTCATCAGAACCAGGGAGGGGTAGGGAGGGCCTCAGGATACTGGCTGCTGTGTTTTGAATGAGGTGTGTCCCCAGCAAAGCTCCGGTTGAGGCCGGGTCCCCACCATGGCCTTGCGCCAGGGGTGCTTTGAGAGGAGAGGGGCCTTCAGGAAGGCTTAGAGCTTTTCTTATAGGAGTGAGCTCTCCCTCTTGCAGGATTGACTGGTCATTATACAGCAAACACAGTGCCTCCCTTGTCTCTTTGCATGTACCCACTGCCCCTGCCAATTCTCTGCCATGTTGTGACACGGCTAGGGGGCTCTCACCAGATGTCAGCACCATGCTATTTGGACTTTCCAGCCACCAGAATCATGAGCCAAATAAACCTCTTTTCTTTGAACGTTACCTAGCCTCGTGTATTCTGCGATAGCAACGCGTAACCACACTAAGACGCCTTTCCTGCCCTCAGTGCCACCTCTCCCAGCCTCAGCCCCACACAACCCTCAGCCATTTCTTCACTCAGAGAGTAAACAGCTCTTGAAAGTCCATAACCCAAGTCGCAGGATCTGCTGCCCAGTTTGATTTGACAACAGGGCCTATTAATCTCCTCTGCGTCTCAGGCTCTGCTCAGTCCTCCGGTTGCATCTATAGAATTCTTTATTTATTCGTTTTTTTCTCCCTACTAGAAGATAAAAGATCTGGCAGGGAGAGAGATTAAACTGAAAACTAATACAAATGAACCCGATCCATCTCATGGGCGTTCTGATTTGTACCAAAAAAAGAAAAGAAAAGAAAAGAAAAAAATGTGATTTGGGAAGGATTTGCCTGTTCACAAGCTTCGGAATTGCAAGCTTGCTGAGAATAGTTAAAATTTAAACAGCAAGTCTGTTCCTGACAATCAACAGGCAGAATCCTTTTAGAAGATTCTTCTTCTAGCCAGTCCTCACAGAACAGTGCGACACGATGCTCGTCTTAGGGGCTGGGATGAGGAGGAATCTTTTGATGATGGGAACCATCCCATAAAAGTTTCAGTGCTGTTTCCTCCCCTTCAGGGACTCCTCCTGTGCCTTTGATCCCGAGGACTGAGGGGTTTTAGACTTCCCTAGCCGGGCTGCTAAACAAACCTCTGCCACAGAGGGCATCCCTCATCTCCCGCTTAGCTGTGAAGCTCAGAACCACGAGGACTTAATCACTCTCCACTCTCTCTGCTGGCTCAGAAGCCGGGGGTTTTCAATCTTTAGAAATGTACTAGAAGCTTTTTCCAATAAAAAAAGAGCATTACCATTTTCTCAATTAATGGTACCCAAGGAAGGAAAATGTTTTTTGAAGGAAATTTTCTCCTAATTGCCAAAAGGGTCCTCATCATTATTAATCCTGGTGTTTGCAGAGAAGTGTGCAGTGTGAAAGTGCTTTCTTACCCATGGCCATGAACCCTTTTGGGGAGGAGGTTTTATTGTACCTCCCCTACAGTCAAGGAAACCAGGGCTCACTGGGGTGTGAATAACTTCTCCTAAGCTTGCAGTGGATCAACCTTAACATCACCAAAAGTGGAACAGCGAGGCCTCAAGTGCCTGTGGTAGGAAGTGCCCACAACACCCACGCTGAATGTGAATCAAGTCCAGGCTCCAGACAATAAAGAGGCTGCAGTAGCTGGTGTGGTGGCACACGCCTGTAATCCCAGTACTTGGAAGGCTAAGACAGGAGGTTTGCAGGTTCAAGGCCAGCCTCAGCAACTTAGCAAGAAACTGTTTCCAAATAAAAAGGGCTGGGGGTATAGCTTAGAGGTAGAATGCCCCTGGGTTCAATCTACAGTACCACCACCACCACCAACAACAACAACAAAACAACCCAGAAAACAAAAACAAAAATGTAGCAGCAGGAACCAGCTCACCAATACCCAACACCATGTCCCAAATCCAGGATATGGGACACTGGGACACTCTTGGGACAAATGTCATGGCCCTGCCCAGGCAAGAGAGATGGAGTGGTGGGGGAGGCCGGTGGGACATTTGTTGACTCAGAGACATTAAGAGATGAAATAATGAGACAATGGATGGGCCTTGTTTGAAAACTGATTCAAGCAAATCAAATGTAAAAGGACCTTATTTAGACAAGGGAAATAGGGACTGAGTATTAGATTACCTAAGGGATTATACTGTGCTACATTGGCTGTGCTGTCCTTCAAAAAAAAATTTTTTTTCGAGCTGCTTACTGAATCACTTAGGGATGGAAGTGACATACTTTCTGGGATTTCCTTTAAAATACTCTAGCTGGGCGTGGTGGCACATACCTGTAATTCCAGTACTTGGGAGGCTGAGACAGGAGGAATGCAGGTTTGAGGTCAGCCTCAGCAATTTAGGGAGACCCTCAGCAACTTAGCAAAACCCTGTTTCAAAATATAAAATAAGGGCTGGGGGTGTACCTTGGAGGTAGAATGCCCCTGGGTTCAATCCCAAATACCACAAAATATGAAATAAAAAATGGTAATAGGCTGTGTTGATAATATGTATCCTAGATAAAATGTGATGTGAACAGTGCTCCTCCCCCTGGTCTTCCTCCCAAACCCAGTCCAGCCATGACAGAAACATCAGACAAACCCCAACCAAGCAACGTTCTATAAAGCACTGGGCCAGTCCTCCTCAAAACTGTCAGGACCATCATAGACAAGGAAAGTGAGACAGTGTCCTGCCAGGAGGAGACATGATAACTAACATCATGTGGGATCCTGGAAGGGATCCTAGAACAGAAACACACAATCGAAGGGAGCACGGGGCATCTGGAGCAAGCACAGACTTCAGCCTCTAACAGTGAGCCGAGATGGGTTCACTAGCGACAAGTGGGCCACACCAGCATAAGATGGGAGGAACTGGGTGGAACTGGGTGTGGGGGATGTGGGAACTCAGGTCTTTGCAATAACTCTGTAAACCCAAAACTGTTCTATAATAAAAGGTTGAATAAGAAAAAGGAAGGTCTATCAGTCAACTAGTTGGTCTGGAGTCAGGCAGGAGAGGGGCAAGTTAGGAAGCTTTGAGTAGAACCTGCACTGGAAGATTCTGTGTGCTTTGCAAGAGAGAACAGGGTGTGTGTGTGTGTGTGTGTGTGTGTGTGTGTACACCCACAGATGCACACGTACAAGCATTTGAGTGCACACATTTGTGCAGGTGCACGCCAGCTGCAGGCTGAGAGCCATTCAAGAGCCCAGGCTCAAGCAGCTGTGCTTATTCTCAAGCTGGAGCCCTGTAGGGTGGAACTCTCAGATTGACCCTCAGTGTTTAGGGACCTGCTGCCCTGGGGTGGAGCAGCAATGGGTGGGGACCTCCCACCCTTTGCTCTCGGCCCTTTGCCTGCTTTGACCCTTCCGTTGGGCCCAGCAGAAGCCCTTCCAATTTTGTGTTACCTCTCTTAACAGGAGCTCCAAAATTACATAAGCCATATAAAACCTGGGTGTACCCCTTAGAACCACATATGTCTCCCAGACTACATTTTTTCTATCATAAAGGTAACATAAATTGGTAAATTTTATGTGATATATATTTTGATGAACATATATGTGTATGTGTACTTGTATGTATGTATATGTCTGTATGTGTATATTCTGTATGCTACAAAAAGTAATACAAGTTCATTAATAAAAAATTTGAAAAATAAAGCATATGAGGAAAAATGGAATGAAACAAGCACAGGCGCACACTGCAGTTGTGTCCAGGGGCCATTCTTGTAGCTGCTCAAGAGCTGGGTGTAATTACCTTCACGATTTTCAAGGCTGCAGCCCGCACTGAGTGTCCAGTCTGATGACCTGTCCAGGGTAGTTTGGTGGATGAACCACGCTTGCTCTTCTGTGTTAAAGTGCCTAAGTTCCTGTGGCAGCATGAACAGAAATGCATGCTTCCAGCCTCTGCAGGGCTCAGATGCACAGGGCAGGGCTGCAAGCTGTCTCCTGTCCAGGCTGGTTCTGTCGCCTGCACCCAGAACCCTGCAGCTAAAGAATCTGCTTTATGCCCAGTCAAAGCTCAGTTGGGCAATGAAAGAAGCGTGGAGAATAACTACTGCCACAAAAGTCAATACAATTTTTCTGTAGGATTCTGGTTTAAAATGATTAGAGGAAGGAAAAGAACAAGACTGTTAGTGGCACTATGGACTTTCCAGCTTAAGCTGGGAGATACAACATGCATAGAATCGACTGTTCCCTTGCAAGAAGACTGTGAGGGACCCTGGGTGGAGGAACTCGATCAAGGATCCAGACATCTGAAACGTGTGAACACAAACATGAGTTTGAAAGAATGTTGTGGCGCAGACCTGCTTATGGCAACCCTGGGAGGTGAGCCTGAGGCACAGGAGTGCCTGGCCGTACATTGCTGAGGATGCCTGAGGAAAAGGAGGCTTAGGTAGGACAGAAACTTCATGGACAGGAATGGGGAGTAGGAAGTGGAGGGGTATTTTCCACCCAAAACAAAACACTAAGAGTGGGCAGTTAATACACAGTTTGATGTCCTTCACTTTGGGAAGGACTCTGTTGTAAATCTCTTGAAAAACAATGGAGTCTCTGTGGTTGGGTTAAAATGTACCAAGTTGTTTTGCACTAAATATTAAGAACTAAAGAGCTGAGATATTTAGGACACACACCAGCCTGCCTGGCCAAAGGACATCATGAAAGTAACGCAGGAACAGGCTCCCAGCCATTCACCTCCTAAGGACTGTGCCTCTGGAGCTGCTGGTCAAGACACCAAAGGTGGCCGCCAAGGGCCTGGGCTTCAGCATGGCCCATGAGGAGACACGGGCTCCAGGCTCTGGTGTGGGCTGATGTGCAGAAGCCATTCCTTCCAGAGCAGTGGAAAGAGGATCCGGCAATCCAGAAGCTGAGGGGAGTTCAGCCTCAGGTGGGAGGCCCCTTGGGACAGTGGTGTTGAACCCTGCAGCAGGGTGCACATGGGTCTATCCTCAGCTGGGAAGCCTTTATTAGATGGAGGGGTGGCAGACTCTGGATGGCCCAGCCTTCATGACCACAAGCCACAGAGGCACTCTGTATTCTGCCCTGAGCAGTCACAACAGTCATACTTGTGTAAGAAATGATGTCCTACTGCAGGACAGGCTTGGGAAGAGCCTTCCAGGAGGAGAAGACCAACAGGGGACATGGGCTCCATGTGGGGCTCCCTGCCCCCTCCTCATCTTGCCTGAGGGCAGGGAGCTAGCTTGGCGTGCACCAGAAAGCCCTCCAGCATCCTTTAAGTCCACACCACGGCAATGGTCTTCCTTTCCTAAACACCTGTGACAGGCCCTGTCTCCCTGCATGCATTTAGATACAAGAGCAAATGCTATTAATGTGAGGCTCAATATGCAAAAGCCCAAAGGAAAATGAGCTAAAACATAAAGTACTCTCTAACAACCCTGAGGCTATTAGAAAATACCTATGTGAGATATGTTTCAAAGACAGCATTGAAACGATCTGAGGCATGAAGAACAAAGTCTCTGCCATTTGGGCAAGCAAAACAGCACAAAGCCCATCAGCTTTTAAGTACATAATAGCAAACGTGGATCAAGATGTTTAACATATTGTGCAGTGACAGTTGGGAGCAGCTTTCATACTGGAGCAAATGAGCTCATGGAGCGCCGTGTGCAAGACGGCGACATGAAAAGACACCTGTGGCATTAGAAGAAAGAACTGAGCCACACAGCTTAGAAATTCTCTTTGTGAAGGAAGAGTCCTCTCCCCACAAAGATGCTGGGGAGGGGATCAGGACAGGCACAGGGTCTTAGAGATTGTGCTCCTGAAGCTGGTCTTGGACAAGCAGCAGACATAACCAAGCTGTGCTTTAGAAAGCAGAGATGGATGTATGCAAAAGACAGCAGTCCACCGTGGGCACTAGAATATTCCACACTCAAGGACAAACTGCCCTAGGTTACTTGCTACCAGAACCCCAAGATATCATCTTGAACACAGCTTGCTCCAGTCAAGGTAACAGATGTTTTGTCCGGACCAATGCTCCTCAGTGGGTCTCAGGAACCAGGCCTGGG
Source organism: Glis glis (assembly GCA_004027185.1). Taxonomy (NCBI): domain Eukaryota; kingdom Metazoa; phylum Chordata; class Mammalia; order Rodentia; family Gliridae; genus Glis; species Glis glis. The sequence continues at coordinate 50,182 of PVJS01001664.1, forward strand.
GTTCCCTGCCATCTCTGGTCTCCTCCATCCAGGGAAAGCCCGTCAGCAATTCAGGGATGACTGACCATCCTGCATAGCCCTTGGCAACCGCCCCCTAGCCCCATCCTTGAGCATCACACAGTTTTCTGTATGACATTTTCAGATTAATCTTGCTAAAAACTCATTTTCACACACACTGCCCTGCTCTACAGCCCTGTGTAGCTTTCTCTTATATAAGACTTCACCTGACACCCTCCAATCCCTTGCTATTCCTTGCAGGCCTCCCTTTTCAGCCTGGAAGGGTACACTCTAGGCTGCCAGCAGTGGTCCCTCCTGGTGGAGGCAGATAAGAAACTCTTTTTCTATACATCTGGTAACATTTCTCTAGTTGTAATCAGCATGTTACTCTGTATTTAGAAATATATTATTACATAGGATTTTTTTAAATAAAGCAGTCCATTTCAGCCTTGCCACTAGTTTCTCCTACCCCAAAGATACTTTGTCCCCTGAAAATCCATGTACCTGGGCACGTCTTAGACCCCCATTATGCTGTCCTGCATCCAGGTCTCTGCAGTCCAGGGGCCCACTGAGGAGGGCATGCAGCCAGACCCTGCCCCTCCTACCTCAGCTCAGGGACCGCCTCCCTGACCTCTACTGCCCGCAGTGACCATCCCTTTTTGAGGGTCCTGGTTCTGAGGGTCATTTCCCTGGCAAATGTTTGTGAATGAACTTAGGCTTTCTGTTGTCTTCTTGGGTTTGTTATTTAATTTTAGGAGTGTTCTTTTTGCCTCTCAAATGGCTTTATGTTTTTTTCAGGCATCTCCCCATGTCAACACCATCTGGCAGGAGTAACTGCATAATTTTCAGATTTGCCTCAAGTTGCTGGGATCCATATTGAAAATAAAGGTGAAAAAGAAGGATGGTTTCAGTTTCCCATGAGGCCCCCCTTGAAGAATGTTTAAACTATACACATCTGTGTGGGTGTAGAGAGAGGTCTCCTGCTTTTAGAGAGGTCTTAGAATCTTCTAAAGTGAAAACATACCTAAAATTGAATGACAAAATGAAAATATAAAAAATATAAAAAAATAAAACCAAAATCATAAAGAAGAAGACAAAGAGATGTTCTAAGCACCTGAGATGCCTTCGGTACTTCAGATAGGCACTTAGCTATGTAGAGACAGAGTGTAAAAGTAACTCCATTTTACAAAACCCCCTTCTCTGTTGAGAGTAGCTGACAAGAAGAACTCCACCCAACGAAAAGAAAATTTTGTAATCCAAGCAACAGTTTGTTCTGCCAAAATGAGAGGTTTTAAACTTTACTGAACCTTTCACCCAGAGATAATATTAACTGTGTAATGTTTGGCTTCTGTTACTATAGCTTCTGCTGATAAGTAAACCCCCTCCCACTTAGAGTTTAGTTGGAAATAGCTGATTGGTTATAGATTCATGATGTATGTAACCCTTTATGTAACCATGGCACAAGCTGTATGTGCTATTTTTAAATCAGTATTTAAGTCACAAATGCTGTATGTCTTTAAAAACCCTGCTCACCTTGACTCCAGGGCCCAGTTGTTGGAGTCTGCTTTGAGACCCACTCTGGACCACTGGCCGCCAGCCTAAAAGAAATAAACGGCTTCAATTTGATCTTTACTCCTGGTCTCCCTTGATCTCTGTGATTTCTTGCTAACCTGGGGTATTACAGCTAGGCTTTGGGCTTCCTGGTAACCAGGGCAAAAAAAAAAAAAACCCCATTGGATGGTAGGATTTCAAAAGGAAGTGCCTCCATTCACCAGGAGAAGCAAGCATTCGCTCAGCGGCAGAGACATCTGTTGTCTGGAGCTAGACATGAGTGACAGAGAGTGATGCAGAAGACAGAAGCATCTTTCCCACTTGATGTGCCTTCCAGTGTAGTTTTAGAAACAATCGAAATGTGATATATCTCCCAATTTATGGAAGACAGTGTTTTTTTTTTTTTCTGAGTTAAGGAAATGAGCTTTGAGTTCAGGTCTGGGGCCTGGGAGCCTTGACTGAATGGAGTCCCCCAGAGAAGCAGTTTGTTCTGAAGCCTGTCTGGAGGGGAGGGCTTGGGGAGTTCATGTCAGAGCTGGGAACCTACAAAATAGTCTCATTGAATTCTCCTGAATAAATTGTAGGGTGCTTCCAAATTCGATCTCCAGTAATTTTAAGAATAATTTGCTTAGAAATAAGAAATTTCCCTATACAATTTTAAAAGCCCTATGAATTAGGAATGGGAAGAATGTGTTATGTGCTGAAAAATTGCACATTCAAATCAATATCATGTTCATTTATATGAAATTCAAAAACAGGCAAAACTACCTTATGGTGACAGAAGTCAAGTGTGCTTGCCTCTGAAGGAGGAAGAATGACTGGACAGGAACACAGAAACATTCTGGAAGATTAAAAATGAATCAGCCAGGCATGGTGGCACACACTTGTAATCCCAGTACTTGGGAGGCTAAGATAGGAGGATCGCAGGTTTGCGGCCAGCCTCTGCAACTTAGTGAGACCCTATTTCACAATAAAAATTAAAAACAGGCCTAGGAGTATAGCTCAGTAGTAGAATGCCCCTGAGTTCAATCCCCAGTCCCCCCCTCCCCACACAAATGAATTGCATCTTATTTGAGGTCTGAACTACAAGGATATATATACTTTTTCTAAAGACTCACTTAAGAGGCCTGCATTTTGTTCTATGCAAATTAAAACTCAATAAATAACAAAAAATCAATATCATACAAAACAGTAAAATCCTAGCAGGTATTCCATTGAGATCAGGGATAAAACAAGAGAAACTACAGTACTAATTATTATTTAAAATTATTCTGACAACCCTGTGAGATATTACAAACAAGGAGACAATAAAATTTTATTATTTAGAGAAGATATGATTGTGTACCTTGAAAACAAAGAGAAGCAACAGAAAAATCATTAGAATAATAAGAGAATATGGAAAGTAGCTGAATGGAAAGCAAATACCTAAACATCAATAACTTTCCTATATTCTGATAACTAGTTAGAAGATGAAATGGGAAAAAAATCCCACTTACAACAGCAACAAGACAAAATCTGAGGGCAATCTTAACCAAAAAGTATGGAGCCTATTGGTATGAACCTGAAAACTTCACGAAGCAGTATAAAGAGAGAGCTGAGTAAATGGAGATTCATATTTTCTTCTGGATGGAAAGAAAGGATAATCTAAAGTCACTTCTCATAAAACTCATCACAGGTTTGACTCAATTAAAAACACAATGGAAGTATTTTTGAAACTTTACAAAATAAGGCCACTTTTTGGGAAGAATAAATACTAACTAGAAATAATAAATTCTGAAAAGACAAGGGGACTTGATTTGTCAGTTATTAAAATGCATTTTGGAATCAAAACAATTAAAATACTATAAAACTGGCAGAGAAGCAGGTGATGAGTCAGTGGAACCTAATAAACCCCAGACTTCTAAAACACAGGTCTCCTTAATATGTGAAAAAGGGAATATCATAATTAAGTGGATTATTCAATAAATGGAAAGTAGATCCTTTAGAAGAAAGAAAAAATCATGTCAGAATATATATCACATCTGAATTCCAGATAAATTAGTTAAATATATTAAAAGTTAAACTTTTGAAAACAAGGTAAAAATCTATAATGATATTTATTTAATGCTTGATAGTGTTGAAATATCCAAACAAGCCAGGCATGGTGGTGCACGCTTGTAATCCCAGTACTTGGGAGGCTGAGATTGGAAGATCACAGGTTCACAGCCAGCCTCAGCTACTTAGTGAGGCCCTCCGCAACTTAGTGAAACCTTGTTTCAAAATAAAGAATAAAAAATAGGGCTGGGGGTGTAGCTCAGAGGTAGAATGTCCCTGGGTTCAAGCCTCAGTACTGCAAAAAAAAAGAAAGAAATATCCAAACAAATGTAATGAAAGGAATCATAAAGGGAAATAACTACATAAGAATCAAACACTTCTCTATGTCAAAAAGCAATGCACAAAAATTAAGGGTAAAAAGAAAATTGAAAAAATACTTATCACAAATGACAGGAAAAACCCCAAGGCCTGGATAGAAAAATGGTGGAAAGGAAATTGACAGATCATAGCAGAGAAAGTGCAAAAAGCCAACTGACTTGGAAAAATGTGTTCAACGATGAATGTGAACTTAACTATCAGAAGACCTGAACCTCAGAACCACCAATCTTCTGGAAACATAAGAGAGTATCTCTGCAAACTTGTAGTGGAAAGATTATTAAAATATTTTCCTTCTAGATGTTCTTATTAATGTTGCTCTCTTGCCTTGCTGGCGCCCTGAGGACATAGTTTCCCTAGTGGACGATTCAGCACCAAGGACAGAACCTCCCGGAGTAGATAGGACAGCACCTCCCAGAGGAAGACATGGGAACCGCGCCTCCTACACTTGATCTTAGCCTCCTACACTTGATCTTAGCCAAAGGCTTAGCCATTGACTGTGCCTCCTGGAGGAGACAGAACAGTGCCTGGAGTCCAAGGCAGCACTTGAAGCAAGATGATAAGTAGGAGCTGACCAGACAAAGGCAAAAGGGTAGGACCAGGGAGAGAATCACAGATGCACTGAGCAATGAGTAGCTGCCTAGCTGCAAAGCACAAAAAGCAAAACAGTGAGTGGCTGGAGATCATCTGGAGAGGCAGGTGGCAGCCAGATAATGAAAGGTGCTAACTATCATGTTAATAAAACTGAAAGCTATTTTTCAAGCAATGAAGAGTTTTTTATAGAATGGAATTGGGCTAGCAACCCAGTTAGAGAGTAGGCCAACAACAAGGCTTCAGTGTGAGACACACTTTGGGGGAGGCAATAGTGTCCATGGGGGAGCTCCAGCTCCACTGCTCAATGCCCAGGGCAGGTTCTCTATGAAGCTCTGAGGGTTTCATCATGGCTAGTTTGTGTTTTGTTGAGCTCCCTCTGGTGGTCCAATGTAGGACAACCTTCAGGAGGACACATCCATGAGGCAGTGCAATGGAGAGGTAGCTAGTTAGCTAGCCAGTCAGTGTCAGTGGCCACCAGAATGGAAAAGGGTAACAAATTAGATTAAAATTTATGAGCAAGTTGGGTGCAGTGATGGACCCCTGTAATCCCAGTACCTGGGTTCAATCCTTAGCGCCCCCCAAAATTATGAGCAAAACCAAGAGAATTTATTGATTAATTTGTGGGGGAAAGGGAATGGCACAGGAGTCTAGAATGACTGTATGTTTCTAACTTAGAAGAGGAACCACCCAAGGGAAGACGGAGAGTTCTATTTTAGACAGTTTGGCTTTGGTAAGCCTGTGGACACCGCGGTACAGATGTCCGAGAGTCATCTGGCCACAAGGATCTGAAGCTCAGGTAAAGGTCTCGGTTGGAAACACACTTTAGGGACTTGTGATGTGTGAAAGGCAAGCCGCAGACACACACTAGATCATCAGGGCAAGCAGGGGGGTGAGGCCATGGGCTGAACAGGACAAAGCAGGGAACACCAACTTTTTAGGCAGAGGTGATAAAATATTCTTCAGGCAAGTCAGAGAAAATGGTCAGAGAAACAAGAGAATAAGAGGTAAGAATGAAGAGGAAGGCTGAAACCAAGCCCAGGAACAAAGCGTTCTGAGTGGAGGGAGGGACCACAACATTGAATGCAGAGGTGGGGGATGTGGACTGAGCAGTGGTCCCTGGACTTGCCCCGCAGATCAGTGATGCGAGGGCATCAGTGGAGAAGTGAGGATGGAATGAGGGAGAGGTTAGGAGATTGAGATAGGTAGTAGAGCCCACACCTTTGGGGCAGAAAGAGCCAGGAGAGAGGGAGAACTTGAAGACAGAGGGCAGAGAGGGACTAAACGATGGAGCCAAGTCCAGGAAGAGGTAGTGAAGAAGAACCGCTGGCATGGGTGGAGGGCTGGCTTTCTAATACAAAGAATTGTAGTGATTATTTTTATTCTTTATGTTTTAAGCAATGTATAATTTTTATTAATGAGCATATATAACCTTAATAATAAAAGTACAATCTTATTTTTATTTTAATTAAGTATAAATATTATATAGTACAAAATACCTACTAGAAGACTAACAGGAGGACTAAGTAGGATGAAGTGTTCTGAATTTTTATATAAGTATGCTGTTACCTGCAAGTCCTCACCAGGTGACCCCTGGCAGCAGGCACTACGACTTAACAGAAATCATGAGGAAATGACTCAATTTTTCTTACTAACCAGTAAAAGACCACCATTATCCTATTTCAGCAGCGCAATGCCTTAGTCCAGCTCACAGAAAACATTCAGGGGCTCAATCTGAGATCCAGAGGATGGCCTCTCCCAAATATCAGGGTTGCCATGGAAACTTGTGGTGACTGTTGCATTAGATGAGTATTTGCATTTTGAATACTATGTGATACCAATTCATTCATGTTCAAGGAAATATTTAAAAAGGAAATCACAGCTCTTAAAAAACACAAACATATATCAATAATTTCAGTTAGCCCATTCATTTGTGAGGGAACAGTAAGATGTCATAACTATATCAAAGGAGAAATCAAACACACATATGTTGATAAAGCTAAGTAGAATTTACAGATAGATGCAAAACAGGTCAATATCCACAGAACAATAACCGATTATATTCATATAGTCTACAGGACAAAATTTATTTGCATTTCTATGTACAAAGAATCCTTTGCATTACTCTAAGTTTTCTATACAGAGTTGTAAATGGTCCAAAGACAATGAAAAAATGCAGGCCCTTATGGAATTGGATAACCCTGAAGGGTGCTAGATGAAACACCCAGTAATTTGTTTTTATATTCACTTCAAAGTTTTCACATTTTTTTCCTGACAGTCTCTCCTCTTGTGATCATAATCATCTCAAAGATCATTCTTGATCATAATCAATAAACATTTTCAGAAAGTAGGACAGATGGTTCCATTATTCAACAGAAATCTCAGACTATCTATAGGGTCCCTGCCCTGTCTCAACAGAGGAATCCTCCAGGCTCCCCTCCTCTGCACCTGGCCTGACCCTCTGCATGCCTTGGCTCATCAGATGAGTACCTTGGACTGGGCCCTAGGATACTGCCATCCCTCTGTGTCCCCAACTCAGTAAAGAGGCATCTGGGACAAAAGAACCATCCAACTTCACAGAGAGAAAACCACAGGATGCCCACAGAAGGCCAAAAATTCTCCACACAGGGTTTTAACTCTAGTCAAGTGCATGGACAAAGGCCTAGTTCACGCTCCAGAACTCTGTTCTATAAAATTCTGAAGAAGCCTTTCTGTAGCAGCAGGAATCGCGTGAGGCCAGGTGTTATGAAGCACCTGCTTTGGCCACTAAACTACATCCATTTGATCCCCGCAGCCTCCCTGGTTTCCAGAAGAACAGCATCCCTATCAGCCTGCCAGGAGGAGCCAGCTGCAGAGGCTCCCCCAAGTAGCTGGGTGGATGGACTCCTGCATGGGGTTATTTAGCACTGTCTACTTGCACGGCGCTGAGTGTAGGCCAAATGCAATTTCATTTTAGTGTACTTGCTGTTAAGCTATTCTTTCTGGCTAAAATTAGCCAACATGTTCAGCTGCTTCTTAAGGGTGGTCATTCCTAATAAAAATAAAAACCTGACCATTGGCCCAGATTTTGGAGCTGGTCTTCCTATTTGCTGCAGCAGGAAAGCACCCACCCAACCAGCTAGCAGCAGCATACACTGCTCGGCCAAGGCGACAGGCTTATCTTACCTGGATGAAATCGGGGACATCTAAGACACAACCATCATATCCATCTCTATTCTTCATGCAGTGATCCCTGCATTAGAGACTCTGGAAGCAAAACAGCCAGGACTTTTGGCCACCTCCAAGATGGTCCAGTGGGGATAGTCACAGGTGAATGAGGAGCCAATGACATTCCCCATCCCTTTCTCAGCAAAATGAAGTAACTGAACACCTACAGAATTGTCCAGTTTGTGCCAGGTGATATATTGACTACCACTGGTCAGAGTACTGACACACACAGGTTGGGGTATTGCTTGGTGGTAGAGCACTTGCCAGCACTTGTGAGGCCCTAGATTTCAGCCTCAGCACCACAGGAAAAAAACAAAACAGTGACACATGGACTCTGATGTGTCTGAGCATGTCCTAATTGAGGCTGATTATTTCCTCTCTGGATCCCAGAATCTAGCAGTGCCCCATCAATACCTGCAGATGGATGGATGGATGGATAGATGGATGGATGGATGGATGGATGGATGGATGGATGAATGGATGCCCATAAAACCTGCTTCTGATTTAGGTGAGATGTCTGACTGGAAGAACCAGTCATGCCATCCACTGAGAAAATTGTTGGTATGGCACTGTAAAGCAATGCCTTGTTAGATGTGAACCGGGAAAGGCAGATCACTTCCCTATTGGAAGATGGTCTTCCGATGGCAATTTTGAGCCCATCATAGAGGCTCTCCCAGAGATATTCAGAGGGACACAAGTCTCCATCTCAAGGAGACGAATGCCCTATGGCAGTGGTCTTTTTGGTGGATATCTGTCAAAATTCTGAAGACAAGAGCTCTGCTCTTGCCATGTTCTCCCCACACATGTCATTGTCACAGGCCACCCAGCCATGACATCCTCAGGAGAACCTTATCTTCTCAAAGGTTATTTTGATATAATATAATGCCGATCCCTTCTCTCTCTGGTTGGTGCTGCTGAGCTGGAGTAGAGACACTGCCTGCACGCAGACTGGTCCCCACACACCACCCTCTCTGAGGAAGGAGGACAGGTCAGAGGTCAGAGGTTCAGACCAGGACTCCTACTCTACACAACTACCACCTTGGCCATAAAATGAGAACCACACAGCACTTTCACGGTGGGTACAGTGTTATCATCGGAAGGGAAAGCTCTCACAGGAGAGGAAGAGGAGGTGGAAAAGATGCATGGGAGAAATAAAGCCAGTTACATCAACACCTCCAGGGAGAGTGTGCAGGTCAGTGTGGGTGGGGACAGCCGTGGCAGCCCCCATAAGATGCACTGGCACAGACGGAAGGTGTTTCACCAGGGACAGCAACTCATCCAAATGTAGTGTCATCATGAGACAAATCCGAGGCCCAACAAAGGTGACTGGCCTGAGCCAAGCCACCTGTGGTCTGGCTGGCTGTGCTGGGGGGGAGGCCCCAGGAGGAGTCTGGGGTAAGGCGGGTGATACAGGGAGGACTCTAGCTCAGGTGCCACAGGTTAGGCCCAGCCAGCATCTTTGAAGCTTCTTTGAGGAGGCAGTGGGGAATAATGCAGGACAGGAATCCAGCCCTGGGAGCATTCCAGGTGGGGGACAGGCTGTGCGATGGAAATGTGGCCCATCCAGGAGGATAGTGGGGTTGTACATGCCGAGATGATCAGGTGGCCTGGAGGGAGTCAAAACCTCTCAAGAATGCAGGCTTCCCAGGAAGAGCTGCTGAGGGCAGGGAGGAGCCAGTAGGAGAACAGGTGGGACATGCAGTGGGGCCAGCAGAGAAGGGTGTGGGGATGGCCAGGGAGAGATGGCTGGTGAGGCCGCGGCACCCTGGATGGTGCTGTCCCACAGTATCTCCACTTAGGGCAGCCCCATGTGCATGGCCCCAGATTTATGTCCTCACAAGAGCCCTCTAAGGGTGCTGCTACCCACTCCCGGCCCACATCACCTTTTCTCTTTCCTGAAGTATGAGTTGAGCTTTTCCTTCGCAACTGGAACACAACATAATGTATCTCTGGCTGTGGGACTGGGCCAGCAGTGAAGGACATTAAGAGGACACAAAAATAGCTGAATACTGCTCAGGGCAGCAGTTCTGTTTCACTACTTACTGTTTTCAGAGAGCTCAACGATGTAATACAGAACGGGGCTATTTCCATCGAAGGGCCGGACCCAGGAGAGCACCACGGAGTGGCTGCGTGAGGAGCTCAGGCCAGCCAGGAGGTTCTGCGGCGGATGAGGCAGCTCACTTAATGAGGAAGGAAAGGGAACAGGAAGAAAGTGCAGGTGAGACTAATGGTCAGCCCCATCACTACTGCCCAGAGTCCTGGTGTGTACTGTCGGGGAATGAAGAACATAAAATATGTCCCAACACAAATACTGCTCACTCTCCCTCTCCCCCCAAAAGGAACAAAACCCAACTCCTCCACTCACAGTGCCATTTTGTTTTCTGAACATAATTTGACTCCATTCCCCAGTGGAAATGAATCTACTAACAGCACCATAACTTAAATGGGGCGGTGTATGTGTGTGCGTGAATTTTTACACAGTATATTACTTAATAGAGAAAACTTGATCCACATTTTGTTTTAACAACTAGAAGCTGGTAATGGAAACGCAGTAAACCATACAAACAGGAAAAGCCTTGGTAAATATGATTTAATGAGAAATTTTTCCACACTAGCCATTTGGAGTTAGGATCGAAAATGCCCATCTGCATTCTTAGACAAACAGAGTCGCCTCATTTATTGACAGCATGAGGTTATATTGTCATTCTGTCTTCTGTTGGGTAATGGGGGTTTGGGGGAAGCACTTAAAAGGAAATGTGGTGAAAATGCTCACTAGAATCCCATGGAAATGGTAAATAACACATCAGCAAGGCCATAAAATGGAAATGCAATTAAAGCAAATAAATCCCAGAAAGAAGTTACTGATGAAAAAGTTTTTACTGGGATTTACTGGTGAGGAAGCTGCAGAACTCTACTGTGTGGTTTCTCCCAGGGACAGGCCTGCAACCTTGAAGCCATAGGCTGCCCAGGCCCAGTGTTTAACCTTTACAGCTCATGGTCTGGGAGCAGGACCCACACTGCGGCTGTTCCAGGTGACTGCCCTTCGTGCAGCTGTTCCTGGGCAGTGCCGGGGAAAGCTGAGCATGACCCGTTTCACCCACTAACTAGTTTGGGGCCTCTCTGTGACATCAGTTACTGCCCAGCCACACAGGTCAGAACAGAAAGCCATAATTATACTTGATATTTTTAATTTAAAAAATGTACTACTCATTATACTTTGAAATTTATGAAGCTGTGTTTGTTCTTTCAGCAACCTAAGACGCACAGCCGTCTCTAACTTGGGCACACCATTTATAGCCAACTCGTATTTCTCACTGAAACTGCAACTACATTGTACATGAGCACAGTGAAGCATAAACTTCCAATCTGAAATGTTGCTTGCTTTCTCCTTACCTGTGAATTAAGTTTTAAACCAGAGACGGGGCTGCTATTTCTACATAGAGTTCTCCAATAACCAACCCTCCATTAGATTTCCAATAAAGACCATTCTGAAGGAAATTCCAGGATAAAAATACCCATTCTACCTCTCCCAAGACCCATTTCTTATTTCCTTCCCAGGTCTGAATTGGTTTGGTCTGAAGCCAAAGAAAAGTTGTTGAAATAGTTCCACTTAAAAACAAGCTCAGAATAAATTTGGATAGATAGATCTAAAGGAGACCATTGAATAATAAGCAATTTGTCTGGGATGGCTCTTCTAAACCCATGGCATATCCAGAGGGACAGAACGGTCCCTTGTTATTCATGGTGGGCCTGTGGGACGCACCTAAGTGTATGCTTGTGAGGTGACTCAGATGGGCCCCCAGATTGTTCCAGGATGGGTTGTGGCCATGCTGGAAAGGCCAGCCCTGTGATTAGAGGGTGGGGGGTTCAGCAAGTGGCATTGGTCCAACTTTCTGACCTCTGGAGGGTGAAGCGGGCTGGAGAGTAAGTTCATGTGCCTACATGAACTTATGTAGGCAGTCAATCCTGCCTACATAGTGAAGCCCCCAGAAAAACTCGGGACACCAAAGCTCAGCTGAACTTTCCTGGTTGGGAATCACAGGGCAATGTATCTTGTGGACATGGAAACTTAAAGTCTGGGACCCTCCTAGACCTTGCTTCATACATCTCTTTATTTCTGTGGTCCTGATTTTTCTCCTTTATTAAAAAAAACTGTATTCATAAGATAGCACTTTCCTGAGTTCCGTGTGGAGAATTTGAACCTCAGGGTCTAGTGGGAAGCTCCACATTGTAGCTATCTGGTCAGGAGTGCGGGTGGCCTGGAAGCCCTGGAGCCTGCAGCTGGTGCTTGCAGCGAGGGCAGTCTTACTAGGGACTGTGAGCTTGACTTGCCAGGTCTGTGCTAATTCCAAGTGATTCGTGTCAGAGTTCCATTGTAAAGACTCTCCCTAAAACGGAAGGCTTTCTGACACGAGGGACATGAACTCAGAAGACCAGCAGGGCTGGCTGGTGTTCCAGGTCATTTTCCACGTGGACACTGTCAGTGCTCCCAGCAGACAGATGTGCATGCAGCCCTGAGCCTCACCTACAGATGCGGCATCCATGCCAGCATGAGACCCTGGGAGTTCACGAGTGCCATTTTATGTCAAGACAGGAAACAATTCCAACTACACATTTCAGAGGGCTTGAGACGGGGGTTGATGATGAGTCAGATATCATTTTCCCACCAAAGCCATCCTTTTATTTCCTACCCTTTTCATTTGAGGGTGCACATAGCAATGGCCAGTCTTACAGGTGGGTGGACAGCTTTTCTCTTGGGGCTGGAGAGCTTTGTGGACTGTGGTCCAGGTACTCACCTATCAAAAGGCCACTAACTGAGCACTCCTGTTGCCCGGGTTCAGTCCAGAGTCCCTAGACTGGGCTCACACTTGTCTCTCTGCCCTTGTCTCAGAGCCTGCTCAGGATATGACTATGTGGTTTCTGACTTTCCTGCCTCTTAGCGGCCCAGAAGCAATCAATAAGAGGCATCAGGGTCTGCTAAGAGGTGCACTGACCAGTAATAATGGTGGTGGTGCACCCCTGTAATCATGTACTTGGGAGGCTGAGGCAGGAGGATTGAAGGTTCAAGGCCAATCTAGGCAACTTAGCAAGACCCTGTTTCAAATAAAATATAAAAAGGGCTGGAGTTGTAGCTCAGTGGCAGAATGCCCCTGGGTTTAATCCCTAGGACTGAAAAGAAAAAAAAAAACGACTTAAGAAACTTAAAAGTGAATGTCTGAATGTCTTGAGACATTCAAGGTGGGACTGAGACCTATGGCCCAGTGGTGCCTGAGAACCTCGCTGTCACAGAGGCATTGGGAAGCACGGAGCCCTGATCCACTCTGGCCCATGGCTCAGTCACACCCCATGTGTCAATGCAGGATGTGGCTCTTACACACAGCAGGGACTCGGACTTGGAAGGAGGTTTGGGTTTCCCCAGTTCTAGCCCCTACGCTATGCAGACAGCTCCTCTCTAATGTCTCTTGCGTCCAACATCACCTGTTGAGCTGTGCAAAGAGCTTGCTAATAACAGACATGGGAGTTATACGCCATTCCTTTAAATAAGTCCAGTTATCTTGAAAATTAAGCTTCGTGAAGCCCTTGGCAGACCTGTCAATAACGGATAAGCGAGGCTCTAATATATTCTGAATCCATTTCAGAAAATCTTATCTAAGAGGAGTAGATTGCATGCTGGAATTCCTCTGCCAACTTTGAAAGGAGACAAATGATCGGCAGTGGCTCCCAGACAGTGACACCCAGATGGGTAACAAATGGAAGAGACCGGAGAACAATGGACACGAGGCCCAGTGCTGAGTCACTGGCAAAGGGATAATCACCACCAAGCAAATTATACCCAGTAATATCAGAGATTAGCAACAATAAAAACCCAGACTGTATGGGGAGAGATTGGGGGAGGTGTGTGTGAGAAAAACAGTTTTGAGAAGGACAAGAGAAAGCAATTGGTGAAATTGTGGCCGTGGGGAATTGCTCGGGTGGGAGAGGATCAGATGGGTATTTTTCTGTATGAAAAGCGTTGCCCCTTTAATGCGTAGATGATGACTTGGTCAAACCCATCTTCGACTTTGCTCTAAGGAGGAAGAAGATGGGGCATGATAACTTAAATTGTTCCTTCCTTATTATGGCTTTGCCAGAAGTAGTTTTATCGAAAGAGACCTCTCCCACTGCCTGGGGGGTCAGAGTCTTTGAGTCTGCTTGGTAAATTAGGTTTTCTCTGTACTCCGGCCTCGTAAGAATTACTCTCTGATTTCAGGAGGAAAGAAGCGATGCTAATTGGGTCTTTAAGTGATTGAACAATTAATCAATCCATAAAGCCTTAGGAGCTTGGTCTCTCTGGTGTGCTCAATAGGGCAAGATGCTTTCAGGGATAGAGTCATCCCAGAAGCCAGCTTCTGCCCTGTGGCACCTGCAAATGAGAGGGGAAGGCATGGCTAGAACAAGGGGTAATGACGTTTAATGATGACCTGTGCTGTTAATTTACAGGACACATCATGGAACCATCTGGAATTTTAGAAGCCTCCTCTCTTAAAGACAGGGGATTAAAGCCAAGCCCATATAAATTAGTCAGCTTCAGTGGAGCAAAAATGGACCCTCCTATTTTAGTCAGTGGAGGGAGGCTTACTCAGACATTTATTGGGCACCTACTATATGCCTGGCACTGTTCCAGGCATCGATGGCAGACACCTCTAGTGAGCCAGATGGTCACAAATGACATGGGCAGCAGGGTGGTTGCTCCTGGCCCTGAGGCTGCGGTGGCTGTGGTGCAGGAAGTAGAGAGGAAGTTGTGAGATCTGCACTTCCGGGAGTGTCCCCTTCAGCCAGCTTCCCTGTTCATTCAACCCTTAAGACAATCCCGAGGTCGGTGTCATTATGGCGCCTCTATGAGCTGAGCAAACCTAGGCAGAGCAGCGAGGTAACCTGCCTAAGTCCCACAGTCAGTAAGGTGGGCAGGGACCCCGTCCAGCCTGGCTTGTGGGTGTCCCCCGTGGCCAGCAGCCCTGTCATGGCTGCTGTGGGTGCGAGGTGTTCCCCTCCAACCAGGCTTCATGAGAGAGAGGGCTCAATGCTGAAGTGCTGAATGCTGGGCCACAGGCATGGGGAAGTGCCGATGGATGGTCTATTTTTGAAAAGCTCGCTCCTAACGCTCCTAATTTCTATATTTAACAAGGTGGCTTTTAGCTGAAGTGGAAAGGGAAGGGGGAAACAGGCTTTCAGGCCTTTGAAGGACACTGTTTAGCCGTAAGTGCCTCTGAGTCCCTTTTGCAATATAAGATTTTTTTCTCGCTCTTTTTTTTTATGTTGCCACCTGAGTCAATCATGGAAATGCCACAGAGCTCGATTTGAAAGTTCTCTGAGAAGCGCCAAATGTCCCACAGTCAAGGGTTGTCATTATTATCATTACTATTGTCATCCCTGATGTCCCAGAGTCTCAAAACCTGTTTGGATCTAAAGATGTACAACTCTCCTGATTCATCCCGAATCGGAAGTGCAGTGTTTATGACACCAACTCACAAGGACCAGCAGCTTCCGAATCAGTTCTGCATCCAGGGGGACCTAAATTGGTTTGAATCACAAATCTGCAAATATTTCTATATTTAGAGATGAGGTGTTTTGCCACTGCAGAAAAACCTATTATTTTATACATACAGCAACATTTGCTGAAAAATGTATTTTTACTTAGAGGAAATCAAATAAGCAAATAGTAGGGAAGATATGTAAATCAGTAGAACATGAAAATTGTGCAGAATAAAAAGAATTGCTCTATTGGAAGCACGCAATTTGGCTTCTCCTGACAGAGTCTTTATGAACTGCTAACACTTATTTATTTGATGGCAACAATGCATGATCTAAGAGTTCTCAAAGGTAGTTTAAAAATTGTGAATAGCAGAGGATTATATGAATTTACTGGCTATGCCCTCCAATATCATCAAAACGAAGAAAAAAAAATCGCTGACCTGAGACCCAAGAAGAAGGAGGAAAGGAAGAGGGAGCTTTTGATGGAGCAGCGGGCATGTGTGTTTATTCACAGAGGGCAGCCAAGGGCACATGGGCATCCAAGGTAAGAAGGGGAGTCGGGAGGAGGCCGGGCAATGGTCCGAAATGCACACACACTATCCATTTGTTCATGCATTCAACCAACCCATCAGCACGTATGTACTGAGCACCTGCTGTGTACCAGACACTCTCGGGCACTCAGAATGCAAAACTGCGCCTTGGAAGTGTCGGGAGGGGAAGGAACTGAGAAGGGAGGCTCTTCTCTCCTGGAGTGGTCCAGGATGCGAGGGACGATCCATCAGGTGCTGGGGAGACCTGCAGGAGGCACACTGAGTCTGAATGGCAGGAAGTGATGTACAGGGGACTCTAAAGGATGGACGAGGAACCCTTCAGGTGACCCCTGCAGAAGATGCAAAAGCCATGCTACAGAGGCAGGAGGTGGCTGAGGCATCAGGAGGGAGGAGATCCTGGCTGGGGTGGAGGAGACCTGGCTTCCCAAAGCTTAGAACCCTCTGTGGGACCCACCAGACTCCTGCTGCTTCATGACTAATAGGGTGACCTTTGCTCCCAAGGGTGGCTAATGTCTGAAGAAAATGAGGGTCATTCTGGAGAGAGACAAACTGGGGGTGGCAGGGGACTTGTGAGATACTGAAGGTGCAGCGGGGCTCTCTGGACTGACTGCTACGCATCCTTAACCCTTTAACTTGCACACACGGGGGCTGGAGGAGAGCCTGTACTTGTTCACTCATTCACACGTGCACCAACAAACAGAAGGTGTGTGCACCGCACTTAGCAAGGATTTTTTCCATTCTTTATCCCTCAGCTGGCATCCATGGACTCAAAGACAAATAAGATACGTGTATTTGAAGTGTTCCAAAGCTGTTTTTCTTTTTCTTTTTTGTGGCACTGGGGATTAAACCCAGGAGCATTCTCTCCCTCAGCTACACCCCTGGCTCTATTTTATTTTTTATTTTGAAACAAGGTCTTGCTAAGTTACTGAGGCTGGTCTCAAACCTGCAATCTTCCTGTCTCAGCCTCCCAAGTACTGAGATTATAGGTATACACCACCATGCCAGTCTTCCGATGCTATTTTTAGGGACTGATTTCTGAACACAGAATTCTTCCTGGATCAAGGTGGGCAGAGTCCATAAGGAAAGGTTCCCACAATTGCCTTTTCCTGACAGCCCAGCAAGTCCAAACCACCAGGGATGGACGCCAGGCATGCGCCACTGGTGCTGGCTGCTGCCCTGGCAATGGCACTGCTCTGATTCTTTATTTTCAGGTTTTATTTTGTACTCATGTGTTCAGGGAATATCTAGGAGGACACGGATTTTAAAAAGCAAATAAATACATATTGGAAAAACGAAATGTGTCAGCGGGCATTTCAGTTTCCTTCTCTGTGGGTAGAGAGGGAGCTGAGGCAAGAAAGAGGCACAGAGGAGATCAACAGGGCCCACCTGCGCCCCCGGCTCCCCAGGAAGGTCTGGATGGGCAGTAGTGGGCAGCTGCTTGCTATTTTGAGGATTTCAAAAGGCTTGATGAAAGTATCTATTTACCCACAGAGAGGCAGCTGGGCTAACTTAAGCTCCAAGTCTAGTTGGCTGTCACGGCAATGGTCTCGCCTCGTGGGCTGACCCTGACATTTCTCACGGATCAGGAGCTCTGGTGGGCAATCAGATGGAAAAATGAACTCATAGTTACTTAACTGCAGCGTGGTAAACAGCCCATCACCATGTGGTGTCTATGATGGCAACATGACAGAGGATCAATGGGGACCATAACCCCTGATCCAACCATCTGCACCAAGAAAGAAATATTTTAATTTTGAAGTTACAAAAAAAATCCCCCCAAATCTTGTCAATGTGCATGGCTGTATAGCATGACGTACTGGCCTCGGAACACTGACTTGGGACACGATGTGGACACCAGTCATGCTAAGAGGCCATCACTTGGAAGGGGCTGGCTGAAGGCAACAAGGCAGATAATGAGGAGAGGTTAATACTAAACCCAGAAGCACTCACATCACTTCCAGCCGCGCCGTCCTGGAATCGTTTCCTCCCTCAGACACGATCTCACAGGTGTAGTCTCCGATGTCACCTGACCACGTCTGGCTGATGAGGAGGGACCCGTCCTTTTCCACCACAATTCTAGAGCTGCCAGAAGGGGTGATGACTACATTGTCCTTCTTCCAAATGTAGCTGTGGGCCAAGCAAAGAGTCTTAGTTACAAAACCCTCAGGAATAGGACCTCTGGTCCTTCCCTGCGCATTAAATAGCAAGCCACCAATGACCTTGAGAATATACTAAAAATCACTGAACTGTGCTCTTCAGAAGGGTGAATGTTATGGCTTGCACATTAGACATAGAAGAAAGAGAAGAAAAGGAGAAGCAACCAGATTATCTTTGTGAATACAAAAAAAGTGGGTGCTGAAGCCAAACCAGAGCAAGAAAGAGACTGCAAACATTCGCCTGAAGTTGTGCCTCTGTGCTGAGGACCTGTGGAATCACATGCGCGCTGTCACCTGCTCAGCTGCATTCCACACTCCTGCCCCAGGAAGTCTCCTGCAGCTGGCAACCACTGTTTCAAGTCCCCAGAGCGGAGTCAGATGTGCACCAGGTATGGTGGCCCACACTTGTAATCCCAGTACTTAGGAGACTGAGACAGAAGGATCGCAGGTTCAAGGCCAGCCTCAGCAACTTAATGAGACCCTGTTTCAAAATAAAAAATAAAATAGTGGTGGAGGCACAGCTCAGAGGTAGAATGCCCCTGGGTTCAATCCCTAGTACCACAAAAAAAGAAAAGAAAAAAAAAAGAAAATCCCCAGAGTGGGCTGAGTGAGGTGGTGCATGCCTGTAATCCCAGCTGCTTGGCAGGAGGCAAGAGGATTGCAAGTTCAAGGCCAGTTTGAGTAACTTAGCGAGACTCTGCCTCTAAATAAAATTTCAAAGAGGGCTAGGAATGTATCTCAGTGGTAAAGCACTTGCCTAGTATATGCGAGGCCCTGGGATCAATCCTCATTACTTAAAAAAAATCCACAAAACAAACAAGCAAAAACAAACAAAAAACAACCTAGAGTGTAATCACACCCAATTCCTAAAAAAGGAAAAAAATCACATCTCATAAACATATTTTTTTAATCCCACCATTCTGACAGATGGTCCTTAAAATTGCGTTTCTTCTTCATTTAATCTTTACCTATGGCCATTTTAGCCCATTTTTCTTTTCAAATATAGAATCAAGTAAGAGCTGCCCAGTCTTTTGATGTTCCTGAGCAGGGCCACTACTCGCTGCTAGATGAAATGAAAAGTGCTGTTTTTCTCTTCCAGAATAATTTGATCAGATTTTCAAAATGTACCCCGTTCTTTAAAGCCATCACATTCACAGAGCACTAATATTTACAGACTGCTCATCTGAAATTACCCTGAGTTGGAACAGGACAGATTCCACAGAAGGGGGTGGACAGATGAGCTCCTGGGGCAGAGGAACCCCGAGAAGAGGGAAATAACCCAGCTCCTTCTCAGGAAGGGTCTCCCATTCAACTGCACACAAGAAGCTACAAGAAAATCACGCAGGTCCCAGGGGATTCTTCTTCAGTTCTCAGGGAAGCAGAAGACCAGACTTATTTGTTCTCCATTCTGTGAAATCGTACTCCAAATCATTTAGCATGAATGGATTCTTTTCCCGGCACGATAAGGATCTTTCAGTTGGCCTCCAAGGGCTCGCTAGGTAAGCTTCAACTTGCTAGTTTCTGTTTGTTCATTTTGTTTTGCATTGAGCGTTCTTTTAACTAAACCAAACTTGTGTTTGAACACTGGGGACCTCCAGAGAGCCAGGTAGAGATATGGAGATTCATGATTCACAGAACCCTTGCCCGGAAGAATGAGACAAAGGCTTAGTCTCTGAACCTGGTTCAAATGTACACATCGCCAGCCATGCCTCTAGCAGAGTGAAGTGTCTCAGAAAGCAGGAAGCTTCTGGGCTCCATTTTGGTGAATGACACGCCTTTAGAGCTAAGACCAGAATGACAAGACTGTGATGACTGGATCTCTCTTTATTGATTTATTTGCAAGGACACATTTGAAAATTAAGAAACTATTCTCTAAGTGCTATTCTTTGGGACAAAGCACACCACTGGGCCACCTGTCTGCAGCTGTACACTTATCTGGAGTGTCATCTTTTTTTAGCAGTACTTCCAGTCTGAATTCAAAACAAGACAGGATGTCACAACTGCTTTAGTGAATCCTCAAGATACCTAGTTCCCCTCCCCACAGGCGTGTTCCTCTGAGTGCCTCGGATAACCGGATAACCGTGCTGCCTTTCTTCTCTGCGCAGGTCTCTCCTGCTCCCTGTTTCACAATGGAACCATCCTTGGAGTGGAGAAAACCTCTCCCGAGTATTGCACAACCCCCGTGTAAACACAGCTGAAATCCTATTCGATCCCTCTGGATTTTTCTCTCATTAAGTATCAGCTCCTGACAAGTACGTTTTACAGATAGTGTATTAACCTTGGCAGGAAAATCATGAAAAGCTGTATTGAAGTCATGAAGTGGAACACGGCTCACTGTAAATAATATATAAGGCCGGAGTGGAAAATGGGATTCGTGTGATTAACGACAGAGCCATGACCGTCAGACACCGTAATCGGGGATCTGCCGCTGAAATCAAAGTTTCCCCAATTCTTCCTTCTCATCCCAACTCATATCATAAGGTTACAGAATATTAATAAGTCCCAAAGTATCATAACTGATGGAGCTGACCGGAGGGAAATCCGGGGGTCGTGAGTGGCCCCGCAGCGCAGCGTGGCCGTGGTCCCCTTGATCACCACTCGGTCCTCAGGAGGGTGCACAATGGATGTTCGATCTGAAACAACACAAGTTGCAGGTCAGATGAAATCACAAGTTTGAAAGGCTTTGCCCTCAGGGGGATAACGAATTGGTCATCTCACATAAAACCTCCACGTTTTCTCTCATCCTAGCAAATCAAGTGTAAATGGAAGCACTCAGGACTGTTTAGGGAATTGAAAACAAGCCTTCCCACTAGCAGTGAAGTCTGTTCACTTGCCCCTGACATCATCCTGACCCTCCGAGCTCTTGAGAAGACAGAGAGGGTGGAGGGTGGAACCTAATGTGTATTAGGTTCTATCCACTGGGTTAAAATTCAGACTCTTCCCCAAGACAGTCACGGTCCTAACAATTTCTACTGTTCCCATAGCACTGGGTGACTTTGCAAACTGCTTTTATTTAATTAATTAATTAATTTATTTATTTATTTATTTATGTTTTGCAGTTACCGGGGGCTGAACCCAGGGGCATTCTACCTCCCAGCTACACCTCCAGCCCTATTTTATATTCTTTATTTTGAAACAGGGTCTCACTAAGTTGCGGAGGCCTCACTAAGTTGCTGAGACTGGCCGAGAACCTGTGATCCTCCAGTCTCAGCCTCCCAAGTACTGGGATTATAAGCATGTGCCACCACGCCCGGCTCTGCTTTCATTTATGTTAACTGATTTAATCCTCACAACAAAATCGTGAGGGCTGTAATACTACCATTCCCAGTTTTCAGGAATGAAAACAGACGCTCAGAAGCATTATGACTTGTCCAATACTACCATGCTCATGAGTGGAGGGACCTGTCAACTCTGCTCAGACCTTCAGGCTCCCAAGCTGCCTGAAGGTGCCAGCGCAAATGCCAGCCTCCCTGCAGACAGCCTGTGTGGTGTGTCCCCACACCGCACACCTCCAAGGGGGACGCTGCTCCGGTACCATGCACAGAGCCTGGAACTTGGGAGTCATAAGGCTCAATTCAAGGCCTAGATTAACTGTCTTTTAGTAGTACAAGAAAAATGTTTCTGAGTCTTATTTTTCCTGTCTATGAAAGAACCTGCTACTGTTGCTAAGAGTCGTACAGATTAATGTAGGTAATGTACATTGAAAAGGCTATAGGAGCCAGGCGTGGTGGTGCACACCTGTAGTCCCAGCTACTCAGGAGGATGGCTTGAGCCAAGGCATTTGAAACCAACCTGGGCAACATGGTGAGACCCTCATTTTCAAAGAAAGAGAGGAAGGAAAGAAGGAAGGAAGGAAGGAAGGAAGGAAGGAAGGAAGGAAGGAAGGAAGGAGCTTCGTAGGCCACCAAAGTGTTATACCACTCATTCTAGTGCAGTTATAATTTTGAATCTTAGCAAATCCACAAAACTTTCTGGTGAGTGATCTATAGCGACTCAGACCTCACTTCTTCCACAAGCCTTTGAATCTATGCTTAATTTTTAGGGCTACATGATGAGTCACAAGTGACTGACTCCAACTGGCAAATGGAACGCAACCTTTTTTAGTACTTGCTAATGTTGTGGGAATTTGGAGTAGCTTCTTTTTAAACTCTTGTTTTCAGAACACCTAAAACATTAGAAAAGGGTCATTTATTAAAGTGGATACTAACTACATGATAGAAAATGCTAAACACACATGAAATGAAGCATAAGGACTTTTATGTACAGTTGGAATTTTAACAGATTATTCACTCAAGTGAGTTAAAACTTTCCATCCTCATTAGGTAGCCTGATGATCTGTGAGCACTGTCTTTTCCTGTTTTGAACGAGCTTTTAGTAATAATATGGATTTGGATGAATAAGAGAGGAAAAAGTGCTTTGTCAGCTGAATCTGGGGGCGGGGGTAGTTTGGTACTCCAGTCCGGTGTTCCATAAAACAATTTATTCCTCCTTTCAGAAGCCAGCATCATGGATAAACAAGAATGACAAAAGATGGAGAAACAATAAAGATTTTCTTCCAGTTTATTCCTAATATATAAGAAACATTCATATTTAATACACTGGAAGTAGAGTTGATCATAAGATACCACATGAAAATATACTTTCATTAGGATTTTAATTCTAGATTCTGTTTTCTTATAAAATGCTTATAAAATTAACCAACACATTAATTTTGCTATTTGAGCCAGTTGGGTGTAATATCTCCACTGACTTTAAAAAGTCAATCTTTTATCTCTCTTGAAATATCCCCATTAAATCTTTGAGTACACATTCTAATTATTCTTTTAGAAGCTGAAAAATTAATTACTCAACAGATTTCTATAAATTAGTTGTAAAAGTAATCATTCTCTTTTGATTAAGTGAGAAAGTCCAAGGGCATATTGACATCCCCTAGGCACAGATGACATGACGATTAGGCATGATTAATAGAAGGTTCACAGAGACTGTGGTCCTTACTCCACACGGTGAGTGCTGCCGACGCATTCAACGACCCCTCTGTGTTGGCTGCGTAGCAGGTGTAGGTGCCAGCGTCCTGGATGAAGACCGGGGTGATCTGCAGACCCCCAGACTCCAGCAGCATGAACCTAGGAATCCGGACAGAGCCACTGGCCAAGATGTGGCTTCCTGAAGAACGGTAGGGAAAACAGGAATGTTAGAGCCTAACCCTTGAAAGAAATGGTTAGGCAGAAACCAAATAATAATAATAGTAATACCAATAATATTAACTTAAGGAAATAAATCAGAGTAAAGTGAAAATTTCATGTACAAAAATAACCAAAGTAGCTTTCTTAGCATGACTTACAATAACAAAAGCTAAGAACACCCTCATTGCCCAATATTGAGAGAATTGGTTAAACAAATTACGGTATGTATATGGGACCACTATCTTTGGGTGACTGGTTTTTATGTTTCTTTGTATTTATATGCATTTTAAATTTTTCTATCTAAAGCTATTATTATGTTCAAGATCAGGAAAGAAAAAAAAAAGAAACTGTGTAAAATAAAAGGAGAAGGCACCCTTAATCTCACTCTGCAGTTTCCCAGGATTTTGTCAGTCATGTCTGAGCTATGACTTATAACAATGAGAGTGGAGAAGGATGCAGCTTTCTGGTAACATGGGCCAGATGGAACTTCTGAAGTTTCCCCCAGATCAATCCACCAAGCATGATTTGCCAAGTTACACGAATTAACACAAACATTAAGACAGGTTCTATGCGCTGGTCATTTAGTGACATGTTCACTATCTTGTAAGAGGGGCTGTGGGGACTACAGAGACATCCTGTGACATTACACAGTTCTTCACTAGAACTGAAAACACAGTTGAAATTAAACTTCATAGGCCAAACTGGGGAGGGTATAAAAATGAGGCTGTACTAGAGCATCTTTCTTTTCCTTCCTTCCTTCCTTCCTTCCTTCCTTCCTTCCTTCCTTCCTTCCTTCTTTTTTGTATTGGAGGTTGAACTCACAGGCATTCTACCTCTGAGCTACACCCCCAGCCCTTTTTATTTTTTATTTTGAAACAGTCTTGCTAAGTTGCTAAGGCTAGCCTTGAACCCACAATCCTCCTGTCTCAGCCTCCCAAGTACTGGGATTACAGGTGTGCTCCACCATGCCTGGCTTAGAAGCATTTTTCTTAAAAAAAGGACATGACTCTTAATTTTGAATATTATAAAGAAGAAATCCTTCTTTCCACAGATGGGAGAACTGATTACTAGCAGTTACTTCAAGTCCAATATTTAATATTTTAAAGAGCCCCAGGGGACTGAAGGAACTCTGTGAGGGCTTAGGTAGAGGAAAGTGACATTTGCACAATTATCATTATTTTTTAATGTCTGCTTCCTTTTCTAGAAGGCAGAGGTCTTTTCTGTCCTACTCATACTTTTAGCCCTGGCATCTAGTACCTGGCAGGACAGTCAATAGACGATTATCTGATCTCTATTGAATGAAAGCATGGATGCATAGAATGAGAAGAACCAAGTGCAACCAAGAGCCTGATGGTTTGCCTTTTACATCAGCCAAGCTGTTTAGGAAAGCAGAAGCCACCTGCCTCTCCTCCATGTGATGGCAGGTTTGGGAGCCCCAGACACCTCACACCTTAGAACAGCCGTCATCCCGTCGGTAACTGTGGTGTCCACTGGACGCTGGGTGAACGCTGGAGCGATATCTGTGCAGAGGAGTTAAACAGTGAGTGGCGGGTGCGTTGTTGCTGGGGAGCGCAAGCCGCCGGGTGGAGAGCGCCACACGGCCCTGTAGACCCACCGCAGAGAGCTTCTCCAAGGAGCGACTGTAACCCTCCATTCTTCATCTCCCAGGAATCACCCATCTTTGTTTACACCCTAGAGGGAAATGGGTGCCCGTGTGCCAAGTGCTGGGCCCAACCAGAGTACTTACGGGTGAATGCTAAAGACAGCAGCAGCCTAACTCAGCACCACCACCATCGTAACCAGTTCAACAGAGCACTCTCACTTAAATTTAACTTCAGTTTCCATCTGGCCCTCCTAAAAACCCTTTACGTGGGCTGGGTTGGTTCTTTGTGAACACACGAGTAAAGCAAGGCCAAGAGAAATCAGGGGAGCACCCTGGGCCATCTCATGTTCCACTTCCGAGGTCTCTCACCAGAGTGGGGTTTGGCCAACTACAAACCATGGACTGAATCGGACCAGTTCTTTTCTTTTCTTTTTTTTTTTTTGCGGTACTGGGGATTGAACGCAGGGGCGTTCTACCTCCGCGCTACACCTCCCGCCCTATTTTTTATGCTTTATTTTGAAACCGGGTCTCACGAAGTTGCGGAGGGCCTCACTAAGTAGAGAGAGAGAGAGAGAGAGAGACAGGAAGAGAGAGCGTGAGAGAGCTGAGGCTGGCCGCGAACCCGGATCCTCCGGTCTCCGCCTCCCAAAGTACTGGGATTACAAGCGTGCGCCACCACGCCTGGCAGGCCAGTTCTTTTCTATAAATAAAGTTTTATTGGAACACAGCCACTTCTTTTTGTTCCTGCACTGTCTGTGGCAGCTTCCACCCATGCTACCATGGACAGTGAGTAGCTGTCACAGAGACCATGTCCCTCAATAGCCTAAAATATTTAACATCAATCCTTTAACAGAAAAAAACCCTGGCTGATGCAAGCCCCAGGACATTCCAACACAGTTTCAAGGTAGGCTCTAAATAATCCTAATTGATCAAAATTGTTTTTGGTTGAAGCACACAGTATTATTTCTACTGCTTAGAGCAATGCTGGTTTCCCATGCTCCAAAATAGAGGGCAAATTTGACCCCTGGGCAAGGGTCAAGGAAGTGACCCCTATTTACCAAAATATATGTATGGGTGTTTAGAAATGTTGGCGGTCTCTTTGCAAGTCTTGGCTGGAAACAGCCACTGGCCATGCACACGCTGACACTGACTTGCTTTCTCAATGGAGGAAATCGGCACTTTGCTTCCAAAAGGGCAACATGAAAGGTATAATTCCATAATCACTAAATTCTACTTCATTTTAGAACAATATTACAACTGTGGGAGATTAAAAAGGAAACCCACGGATACAATGAAAAACCCTTTACCTTTATTTTTCAAAGACGGAGTGCCAAGGTATTTCTGTTAATGGGATAATAAAAGAAACTCACAAAAGAACTATAATTGTTCAATAAAACTAAAATAGAGAATGAACATAAAAATTGGGAAAAAAACCAAAAGAAAAAGATTAGGAGTGAGCTAGTCACTCCATGGTCCTTCTGAGTCTGTCCAGAAAAATGGGGAATGTTTTCTACTTCCCCTCTAGAAAGAAGAGGGCTCAGAGCTGGGAAGATGGAGGCACACAGGAAAGCAGGGAGGGCCTCAGGCACAGGGAGGGCACCGGCAGTGTCCTTGCTGGTCATGAGCATCAGCAAGTCTCCTACAGAGCCCACAAGTGGGTTGAAGTGTGCCTGAGGCAGGGCCCTTCTCAGAGGGTCACCTCTGGCCACACAGCCCAGGGGCTGCAGGGAGGCTACGGTCCTGGGTGTGTCACACGGGGACTGGGTGGGAAGCTCTGGCCTGAAGGCCCCGTCCAGGCGTCCAGCTTTGCGGGATGGTACTCACTGGTTACGTCCAGGTAGGTATGGGTCTGGATCTCCCCTCCTTCATTACTGGCAAAACACTGGAAGATGCCAGAGTCCTCCGGACGCAGCCTCTGGATGCGCAGGCCCCCGCTGGGAAGCACTCTGTACCGCGGGTTCTGGAGCTTGTTGATGGACACAGCATCCTTGTACCACTGGAGGGTGGGAAGAGGGACCCCTGGGTAGGAGTGGAAGTAAACGGGCATTTAAAAAAATTAAATTCCAAGAATTGCTTACATGAGGCCTAAGGCAAAACTGTCTCAAAGGCTAAAATGGCAATATTTTCATAGGCATTTTCTCTTAGTTGTTTAAACTACCTGTAAGAAGTTATTTTTCTCCTATGAAGAAATGGACACCAAGAGGCATGAAGAGGAAGGGGGTAGGGGGAGAAACTCCAGACGCCTGGGCTGTGGATCCCTCCAGGCTCTCCCTGGACATACACAGATTTGGGGTCTTGTTTGGAAAGAAAGATTCCAACTGTGATTGACCTTGAGATTCTGGGTGGAGTGGAGATGAAGGTCTGGATTCTGCTCCTACGCAGAAGGCTCCAGCAGGGTCCAAGGGCAGCAGGAGGACACAGGGCATGTCCCAGGCCTGCCCCTTGCTCCTGCATCCTTCTGGGCAGGGTGTTTTGCCTATTTTTGTTTCTGATCCCTAGTGTATGGATAAGGAACTAATAACCGTGATTTCGAAAGGCTGCGAAGATGAGTCGCGTTTATATATGAAACTCTTGCCCGGCACAGGGCAAGTCCTCAGTGAAGAGCCAATGACAACAGAGATGAGCGTCATCCTCCAAAACCCCTCCACCCAAGGAGCTGATGCCGCCACCCCAGTGGAATTCTCCTGCATTGGAGGAGTGATTCATTAGGCTAAGTCACAAGTATGCGAGATGCATCTGGTTGAAAGTCACAGGAGCATGAGAGGCGTTTGGTTGTGGATGTGGGGAAAGTTGTCTCGGTCTGTACGATCAGTAGGAGAACAGGCAAGTGGTGGGGAGGGCCTGCAGGATGGCTCCATTCTTGTACCACAAGAACATGGCAAAGAGTTAGGTTAGGAGGCCAGGAGGGTCACGCTGAGGCTCAATATGCAGCGCCACTTCTGGCTGCCCCTTCCTCATCGCAATGTATCACACAGAGAAGCAGGGCCTCCGTTGGTCAGTGAGGTGGGAGCCCTGTCCTGAAGGAGGGGGAGGGCCGGCTTGGGAGGGGTGCACGGGGGTGGGGGTGGCATAAGACAAGTTCAACCCAAGGGTTAACCTTGGGTTGTAAATGCAAGGGACTGTCCTGGGCCTGAGAGCGTGAGGACCTCTGCTGCTTGTCTTCTAGGTGGCCGTGGTCAGTGTGCCTAACCCAGGCACTGATGAACGAATGCAGCCACGCTGCCCAGGGAAGCCCTGAGCGGGGATACTAGGCCCCTCGCCCTGGAGCTTCTATGTGGGGCCAGGTGACCAGCAGCAGGAAGGCTGCTTCCTTGGAACTTCTCAAGACCCATCCTGAAGTGAAGAAGGGTGGCCTGGGTAGCTAGAAAGGCTCCACATAGAACCAGACTGAGCCACAGGACAGCAAAGTCCAGAAATACGGTCAGCACAGGAAAGTGAGGAAACACTTAGACTTTGTTCAAGCTCCCCGGTGGTTCTGCTCCTCAGTGTCCCTAACTATAGGATGGATTGAAATAAAGAACACATCTTGCCATGGCTCATGGAGGGCAAATCCAGCTCCCGTGGGTCAAGGTGCTGTACAAGAGGATGCAAGATGTCCACCCTGATAAATAAGGCTCACATCATGCATACTTCAAGATAATGTGTTCTCAGAATCTGTTCTTTGACTTAATTATGTTTTCTGCCACTTTTCATTAAATCACCGAATTAAAAAAATATCCGTTTCAAGGCAGAGGCATAACCAATTCATGCAAAATCTCGCAATGGCAATGACACAATCTAGCTTTTGTGAAGAATCCCCACTTCTCATGCTGCTAGTCTCATTGTCAAAATTAAAAGAAAGCAGCAAATTTGAGGGAAAAATTGCCATCCGAGATTGAGTGAAAGACTTGTTTGATATATATTTATAAGTGTATGCTTAACGAGCAGCTTACCCTGCAGAAATCAGGCAAAAAAAGAACATTTTCTTGTCAAAGGGAAAGTTTCTGATTGTCATTTATTGAAAAATAATTGTTAGTACACAGGGCACTAGGAGCAGTTCTATTTGGGGGCAATTTGATGTCATAAACAGAAATCATATCCCCCGCTGCAGGGTATACTCTCATTTCTGAAACATAAGCATTAAATATTTTATAGCTTCACATGCACAGAGCTGTCCTTAAGAAGCCGGCTTTTCTATCAGGAAAAGAACAACACAACCACAGTAAGGAAAATATTTCCATTTAAAATGCACATCGTTCTTCCCCTGCCTTCCCCCCGGCCCCCACGGCTGTGTTAATAGAGCCAGAACCCAGAAGAGGAGGAAGGAAGCGGATCTGTAGGGCAGCCAGGAAGCATTGACCAGGAGCTGGGACTGGAGCAGCTGTTGCACACAGCGCAGAAGGAGCTGAGCTCTGCCTCTGCCACCAGCACAGTTCAGAGCGGCACTCCACTCATTTCCAGAGATGGAGAGTGACATGCACACAGTTGTGCCTGCAGCTGAACCGTGTCTGCTGTATGCCCAGGCCTCGGCCCTCGGGGGAAGCCAGTGTCCTGGCAGGAGCACATGCTTCGGCAGCTGATGGGCTGGGGTTTGTCCCATCTCCAGTACCATGTGGCCCCAGCGTTCAGTGAGCAACTCCTACATGCCAGGCACTGGGCAACGATTTTACAAGTGATATCTTGTTTCATCTTGGTGGCTCTGAACACATTACTTAACCTTGCTTTCTAAGGCTTGGGTTTTGTATGTGTACAGTGAGATAATATCTCTCTTACGGAGCTATTTCGAAGGTTTACAAAATTGGTAGTAACCCTGACTCCCCGAGCTCTCAGGGGGCAGAGGAAAATATCCAGCCTCAAGATGGCCAGGTCTGAACAAACAAGAAAAGATCCTCTTCATTTCTTGTTAAGTGTCAGAGCACAAACAAAGGTTTTGAAAATGAAATTGGCTTAAAAACCCGCATCCTGAGGAGTTTGTGGGATTCCCAGGGTGGGGGAAGGGGAGACGACCATAGAATTACCTGAATAACAAAGGACAGCTGGCCCAAAACTGAAAAGAGAGAAAACTAGGAGAGTTTCCTGTTAAGAAAATTTAGGATGATCTCCTTTCCTAGGGGTGGACGTAGTCACTAGCCTCGACCGCTCTGTGGATCAGGTAAGTTTCCTGTGTGTGCCAGAAACCGAGCATTTGAGGAGCGTCCCCAGGGCATGATGTGTCCCCTCTCTGTTTGAGATGGAGGGGGTGAAGTCTTCCTTCTTGTTCCCTGGGGTAAATACTAGTATCCCCATTTTACCCATGAGGAAGCACAAGCTGGGCAAAGTCAGGCACTTCCCAAGGTCATGGGCCTGGGTACTGAGTTCTCCTGCACTCCAGGGTCTTACCTTCACACTCATAGTCTCTCTGGGAGGGGGCAAACCCAGCCCGGGACACTGTCACTGTCATGCCTGCACCTCACAGCTCCCTGTCCAGCTGCTAGCCACACTCACCCATGGCTCGACACATGATGTCCACGGTCTCTTCCACTTCAACCAAAATCCGACTCTCGGGCTCAGAAGTAAAATACGGTGGCTCTTTAAACAAGAAAAAAAAAGTCTCTAAGTAAAAGAAGGATATGTCTGAGATCACAATAGCCTAAAATAGTTCAAGTTCCTCTTAAAAACTATTTCTAAAAATTTCGACCTTAGTGATCATTGCAAACAAAAACTCAGAATTCAGTGAGCAACAGCCAACGGCAATTTATATTCTAAGGTTTCAGAAAGCAAATTACGACTCAGGGCTATGGCTACTTTTTAGTTTATGGGCTTGAATCACGGAATATCTTAATTCACATTTTAGAAGGGCCATCCCAAGAGGTTCATAAAGGTTTATATTTACAGCACAGTAGTTTATAGGCTAGTTTGCTTTGGTATCTAAACTAAACACCAACTCATGAAGCATGCCAAATAAAGTACCTCACAAAGCACCAGGCAGGTAGGTACCAGGGAGCAGTGTGGCCTATTAACATATTTTTAAAAGTCATAGCAGTTTCCTTTTCTCCAAAATATAGATTTAATACTTCAATGGAATGCAAAATAATAGCAAAGAGCAAAGGGGTGGGGGAGGTTCTCATCCATCTCTAGCCGCAAAGGGAACTCTCAGCCACTTGTGTGTCTCTAGATTCTCCACTCGCCTGCGCAACAAAAAGGATAGTGGTTGTACTGAACAATGAATTTCTTTGGAGTAAATTGCAATATTTTTTCCTCAGTTTATTCAGCAGAAATTCAGCAGAGGCCCGGGCAAGTTGGGGAGTATTCAGGTGGTAGTGATTTCATTATCATGATAACAAAAGGCCTATGTATTCATTTTCTGCATGATAATTAACTTCTGGGGACTGTCTTCCAGAGTGGCTTGTTTTCATTGTAATTGTGTTGAATGTGGATAGTATAACTTGGTATGCCTCCTATATTGACTGTACCTTTAAAACAGGGTGGGACCTAAAAGAGGAAAGGGAGAAATGAAAACGTAGCATTTCCAAGAAATGATTAAGGAGAGAAGGCTGAAGGTTTCTGAATGGAGGCAAAGTTAGGTATCAATTCTGCAATTACCTGGACCACTCGAGCAGAAACAATCTGCCTGAATTCCCCACTCTGGCCATGGAGATGGCTGCAAATTCACTAGATGGAAGCAGAATCCTCTGCTCAGTGTGTGTGTATAGACCAGGCCTAGAGGAATACTGCAAAGATTTAATGCCTTCCTCTTCTGAGCTGGTCTTTGCACACACTTATATTCCCCCATTTGGTCACGTCTCCTTGATCAATAGTAATGACAGCAGCGTTATTTATATTCTAACTATGCAGTGGCTGCATCCCGCCGAGGCCCTTGTGTGCAGGTCATGCCCCACATTCATCAGTAGATGCTAAAGTCAATATCTTCCGTCATGATCTGATTAAAGGGAGGTGAGGGAAGAAGGGGAAAAATTAAAATAAACCATCAACATTCGCTTATGATTAATTATAGTTTTCATTTCCTTGGTCAAATGTTTTATTTTTATATAACTGTAGAGTCCCATGCAGTTGCAAGAAATGATACAGAAAGGTATCCTTTCTTTGGCTTTCCCCAAAGGCAACATCTTGCAAAACTATAGCACAACGTCACAACCAGGATATAGACACTGAGGCCATCAACCCATTTTATCCAGATCGCCCCAGTTTTGCTTGTGTGTGTGTGTTAATTCTATATAGTCATCACGTGTGCAGGTTCATGCACCCACACCACATGGAGACACAAAATGGGCCCACTGTCACAAGATGCTGCCCTTGTATAACCACGCTCACCCCAAGCCCCATCCCTACTCCTGGCGACCTCTGTCCTGTTCTGAGTCTCTCATTTCACGAGTGTTGCATGAAGGGCTATACCGCATGCCACCTTTGGGAATGGCTTTGTTCACTCAGCACAGTTCCCTTGAGGTTCACCCCAAATGAATACTGAATCACATAAGTCTGTACATACAAATGGCTAGCACCTCCAGGACCACAGCACTTCCCCAGGTTCTGGTTAGGTCCCTGGCCTCCACGTGTCAGGGAGGGACCCAGCTGGGGTCAGAGACAAAGTATCCACACAGTGACCTGGCCTGGGACATGTGTCAGGGACCTCCAGGCCCGGCAAAGGCTGCTCCTCCCTGTGGGCCTCACCCCACCCTGCCAGTCCAAGGTCAGCGTGGCACATGGCCACCATCAGGTGGGGCACCACCCTCTCCCTGCACTCCAG
Source organism: Glis glis (assembly GCA_004027185.1). Taxonomy (NCBI): domain Eukaryota; kingdom Metazoa; phylum Chordata; class Mammalia; order Rodentia; family Gliridae; genus Glis; species Glis glis. The sequence continues at coordinate 82,665 of PVJS01001664.1, forward strand.
AGCACCTCGAATAGGCAAGATCTGGACGGGGCAGCCTGCAGTGCCAGGAAGCTGTTCAATTTTCCCCCGAGAAGGACAGCATGGTGTGGCGCAGCAGAGCGGGGGCTACAGGTGCTCAACTTGGTCTTGGAAGGCTGTCGGGTGGCTGAGCTGGTACAGTGAGTGTGGGGCTGCCACAGGCCATGCAGGCGGCGCAGGCCACACTTCCTCTGCTCTTCCTCGTGTTACTTTCCCCCCATACACAGGCCACCATCCTACCTCAGCAGGTGCCTGGAGGGTTTTCTTCCCATCACTAGCTACTTGTTTAGGCCCAGTCTACTAGGAGGAGAGAAAGTGGGGACATACCTGGCCCATCAGCCTTGAAGGCCATGAGCACAGACATGGGAAGATCCACTGTGGATCAGTCCTCCTGGGTACAGACCTTTCCAACCACTTAATCTTCAAAGGGCAAGAGAGCGAGTGCATGTCTTAGCAAATCGGCAACAGTCTTTCTAGAACTGGTGTGCTGCCAGCGTGGGCCCACACTGGACCTTTAAAAATTGATCACAACTGCAGTCAATAAAACCAGGGATTGAAATGGACACTCCTGTCTCCTTTGAACAATAATAAGACATCAGGCAAAGGTTCTCATGCCCTGTGTTAAATCACAGGCCAGATGTCCTCCAGGAGGTGCGTAGCCAGCAGCCCCGCAATCTCAGAGCTGGAGGTGGGGAGCCCTCCCAGGAAGTCCCAAAACAAGGTCCTCTACCAAATGCCCCCCTCCGGGGTGACGGTAGGGTTCTGGCCTGGCGGAGGCAGCCTCGGAGACGGCCCATACACACCACGCATTAGGCATGCTTTCCCATGCCTGGGGCTGGGTCCTGTCTTCTATCTGTGCTTCACGGCTTGTCCTGAGCAGGGAGCCCCTCAAGACCCACAGACATTCCACACACTGTCTTCCTTTCTCTCAGAGGCCATCCCAGAGAGCATCAGGTCCCATGGTGTGCCTGCAGTGTGCCATCACTGTCCACACTTGGGTGCCTTCATCCACTGTGGTGGGCAGCATGGTCCTCAAGGATGTCCGTGCCCGAATCCCTGGGGCTGGACTTTGCAGATGGGATCAGGGTTAACAGCCTGAAAGTTGATTGACGGGGACACTGTCTTGGCTTAGCTGGGTGGATCCGGTCCAACCCTGTGAGCCCTCAAAACAGAACAACTTTCTTTCCTCAGAAACAGGAGAGGTGAAAAGGAGGGCAGAGAGATTCCCAGGAGGATGGAGGGCAGGCAGGAGGGGCTGCTACGCTGGGATGTGAACAGGCACGTGCTGCTCTGTTTCAGTGCTGGGAGACCTTGGAGTAAAGCTCTACGTAAGCCCTGACTGTGATATTACCATCAGCTGAGGAATGCTATAAGTCATCTGTCATTTTAATCAGAGATAAGTATTTGGATTTCTGAATGATTTGTGTGTAAAAACCCAGAACAGATTTGAGAGGTACAGACAGCGCTCTGTGATAGTCGCTCTAACCCTCCTGGTGTCTTTTTTTTTTTTTTGTGGTACTGGGGATTGAACCCAGGGCGTTTCCTCCAAGCTACACCCCCAGCCCTTTTTTATTCTTTAGTTTGAAACAGAGTCTCACTAAGTTGCGGAGGGCCTCACTAAGTAGCTGACGCTGGCCGCGAACCTGCGATCCTCCTGTCTCAGCCTCCCAAGTACTGGGATTACAAGCATGCGCCACCACACCCGGCTTACCCTCCTGGTTTCTGAGTGGGTGTGAAAGAACTGGAGAGCCAAGGTGTGCACACTCATGGGAGCAGGCTTTGGTGTGATGAGAAAACGCTGCCTCTGTCTGTCTGGAGGGGAAGATGTGCACAGTTTCCCCCTGAACCCAAGATGCTGCAGTTGGTAAGAGGGATCATGGCTTTATTTATCCCCAAGAAAAAAACAATGCTTCCATGGATCTTGAGATACATCCTGATTTCACACACAGTAGACATAAAGTGTGTGGCATTTAAACTGGTTGACGGTGACTAACTAGCACGATGTGATGTGTGATAACAGCGTTATGCCAACAGCAAATACAGCTGCCTTTCAGTGCTTCTGTGGCATGTGGCTCACTGAGAGTGCCAGCTGGTAGCTGGATTTACATGTCTCCATGTCAGGCAGGTGGAAACTGAGGCCATCAGAGGCAAAGACACTTGGTCAAAACAGTGAATGGTGCAGTCAGAAGCTGACTCCAATGCCACACTATCATGCCGCATGCCATGCACCCCTCCAGCGTGTCTGCAATGCTACGGGCATGGCTGAGTAAGCCTCTCAGCAGAGGTGACATCTGAGAGGGTCTTTACGGGCACAAGACGTCACTTATAGGTGAGGTGTATGAGGTAGGAGGGTGACACCCAAGCACAGCCACACACAGATGTCAGGGTCTGGAGAACATGGCCCAAGTCGAGGGTTGGCCTCCCCTAACGCAGGGCCAGCCAAGGTCAGATGCCAGCGGTGCTGTTGGGAAGTGACGGGAACACCCAAGGGAGCGGGAGACGAGCTGAAAGCACTTGTTATTAAGGTAGCTAACAGCACTTCACCCCCAGGGGAACTCGGGAACCAGTATAGAAGACACCCTGAAACACATCCCCACCACCAGGGCTGAGGGAGCCTGGCTGTGTACCCGCCAGTGCCCATCAGGAGCTGGTCCTGGGAGTGGATTCCCGCACTTCCAGCCTGCCACCGTGGGCTAAGTGGGCTCCCGTGGCTGGGGGCACTGCCGGAAAGGAGACGGAGGTGATGCAGTTGGAAGTCGCACCCTGAGGCAGGGGACATGCTGCACCTCTGCCCCGTGTGTTCAGGGAACAGAGTTGTGGTGTGGAATGTGTCAGGCTGTGTGGATTGTCACCACGGAGGGTGCAGAGGGGCAGGCCAGAAGAGGAGGCTAAGCAGTGGAGAGCTGGTGGGGACAGGGACTGCCAGGCCACAGAGCCTCTGACCGTGCGGAGTGGGCGCCAGCGTCTTCCAGCAGTGCTGCCCCACCCGCTCAGAGCACTGGTTCCTATTTAAACCACAGAAATTGAGCAATTCAGCCAGGAAGCTGACAGGTGGAGTAAACAGCGCAGCCAGTCTGTCTTGTCTCATCAGTGTGAAATAAGAGTAATTGGGAGCCACTTTGCTTCTGCTCTCTTTCATCTGCATGTTCACGTCGATAGCTCTTTTCCCAGGTCTGCAGCGACAGCCTGCGAGAGTGGGCACATCTCCTGAGGACACTCTGGTGTCTGGGTGTGGGGCAAGGCTCCCACCTGCTCCTCGGAACCAATAAGACAGCCACAGAATCCCCATCACAGTGATTCTTATGAATAAAAGAGGATTTACTTTTCATTTATTTTTGTGGTACTGGGGATTGAACCCGGGGCATTCTACCTCTGAGCTACACTCCCACCCCTATTTTATTTTTATTTTGAAACAGGGTCTCGCTAAATTTCTGAGGCTGGTCTAGAACTTGACATGCTCCTGTCTCAGCCTCCCAAGTACTGGGATTACAGGTGTGCATCACTATGCCTGGCAATAAAAGGGGCTTTAAATCAGCATTGAGTAGAAGTGAGGTGTGCTCATGTGCCGTTGAAGTCAGAGTGCAGAGAGCACAGTACCTGGGAAACTAGGACAGGAGGATCATAGATTTGAGGCCAGCCTTCAGCCATAGCAACTTAGCAAGACCCTCAGCAACTTAGCAAAAGCCTGTATCAAAATTAAAAAAAATAAAAAGGTCTAGGGGTATGGTTTGGAGGTAGAAGGCCCCTGGGTTCAATCCCTAGTGACAATAAATAAATAGAGGAATAAATAAATAAATAAATAAATAAATAAATAAATATAGTCAAAGCACAGAGAGGTGGTAACTGTAGAACACAAAAACATTCTGCTTTGGAATTCTGATATAAATGCAACACCAAAGTTCATCTGATAGATTTAAATATCCTAAAAAGGAACTATGATTGCAAAAAAAAATTCTAGTTTATAGGGAGATAAATTTCCTCTCTTGTTTGAATTACCTTAGAATGTTTTAACACAATATAGCCCTGTCTACTAGAGATTTACACATCACAAATTTTAATTTTGGTTCAATCTATAATGCGCCCCGTTCATAGGGCTGTAGATCAACCTTGATGAAAGCCTTTGCAGAGAACGGGATGTGATATTTACATCCACAGGAGCAGCTCAGATCCCCAGCGGACCCAGCAGTTGTCTTTGACCTGTGCCTGCGTCTTGGCTACGCGCACCATTCTCACGCTTCTTCCAGGGGGGCTGACAGGTCTGCGTTGCAACGTATTTAGCGGAGTCACATTGGGGGCACAATGTTGCTTCCTAGTGTCTGGAGGAATGTGACAAGGCTCAGGGCAACTGCCTTTGATGCAGCACCCCTTGATACTCTCTTGCTAATTTCATAGGAAACTATGAGCTCTTTTTTTCTTGTTTTGCAAAGTGGCAAACTGCAAAATGTATTGTGGAAGGAGCTACTGCTCTCTGAAGGCTTTCTTCCTATTTGCTCTTTCCTGTTCTCAGTTCCCCTTCCTCCCCAGGAGGAGAGATGGAGCAGAGATTCTCCTTCCTGGAGCCGACCTCTGAAGCGCTCTCAGATCTGCAGTGGCTGCCACTGAGGAAGACGGGCACCAGGACAGTGGTCACAGCCACTTAAGAAGAACAAATGCATGACTGAGACGGGCTGGAAAAGTGGAAGAAATGAAGGCACGTGCCTCACAATCTCATGTAATCTTTCCCTAATCTGATAATAAATGTAAGATTTTCTTCACCACTGCATAAGGCACACTTCTAACCACTGTTATTTTCTGGCATTTAGAACTAATGGTAACTCAGATGTGTTTCATTTTGTCCCCCATTCTCATTGGTTCTGACTTGTTACCTCATTTTTTTTGTGTGTGGTACTGGGGATTGAACCCAGGGGCATTCTACCTCTAAGCTACACCCCCAGCCCTTTGGTTTTGTTCTGTTTTGTTTTGAAACAGGGTCTTGCTAGGTTGCTGAGAGTCTCACTACTTGCTGAGGTTGACCTTGAACCTGCAATCCTCCTGTCTCAGTCTCCCAAATACTGGGATTACAGGCGTGCGCACACCATCACACCCGGCTGATATCCCATTTTTGGGAAATATCTCTGCTCTTATCTTCTAGTTAATCCAAAGGTAACATCCAATAGTTTTATTTTCCTCTGGGTCAAAAACTAACAACAATAATGGAGTAATTTCTGAACACAGACCATAGTAGCCAGGAAGAGTTATGGAGAAACTTGTGATTTCCATGACAAGGACTTTGCCCTCCATTCCCAAGCTTTATGATCAGACATGCTCAGAAGAACATTTCCTGGAAGTATGAGGCACATCCATACTTCGGATTTAATGGATTCAAATTCTTGGAAAAGAAGAAAAGGATGAATTTGAAAGATAAACTTAACCTCATCTCTGTCAGGTTAAAAATAAAGTTGGTGAAATACAGGGGGGCTATTTGGTTTGCCCGGAAGCTTCCGCGTGGGTGCTGTCTGAGGCTGCTGACGGTGCCGGTTACTGGTGTGAGCATTACCTATGATGGAAAGGAAGGCCTTGGCCCTGGCTGGCTCGAACGCGCTCCCCTGCAGCGTCGCCTCGCACACGTACAGCCCCGTGTCCGCCGAGGTCGGGTTGCTGATGGTGAGGCGTCTCCCGAAGCTGTGGAGCCCGCTGGTGAGTCTCACTCCGTTCCTCTTCCAGTGCACGCTCAGCTCTTCCAGGGGCCTGCGAGAGCAAGGGCATCGGTGACAATGATGGTGAATCATGTCGATGGCAATAATAATAATTTCAGGCATTCAGCACAAGCCTGACAAAGCTAATTCTACCAGGAACCATGGCGGGTTGAACAATGGACATTTAAAAATCAATCCAGATACGGCTCTACTCCCTTATGGCACGCATCAACGAGGCATTCTGCTCAAGGGCTATTGAGCAAGGATAGCTAATTGCGGCAGCAATGGACCATAAGTGCTAATGATTCCATTTGCTCAGGAAAAGAATGTTTAAAATAAATACTACTAGGGGATACTACAGCTACATGGGAGGTATGACCATCTGAACTCCATTCTGGAGTGACCACAGACCAGGCAGGGAACACCTCAGACTACACAGGAGGAGAGGAATTAACTTCTTCCTTTGCTACCTAGTGGACTTGCTCCTCTCTTCTCCCCAGCTAGCATTGCGGCAGAGGCCCTCCACCATCACCCGCAGCTCAAATGAAAAGCACCACCTTTTGCAGAAAAGGTGGCTTGGGGAGCTTCTGGCATGCACCTCCCCATCTCCCCACACATGCGCAGAGCCCTGCTGGCCAGCACGCCTGCTGTCACTGGAACAGTAGAGCCCATGCACCACTCTCCCTTCACACTCTTGCCACAGGGAGTATTTATCAGTGCAGGTTTAGCATCCCTTTCCAAAGTGCTGGGACCAGAAGTGCTTCTGTATTGTAGATTTTTCTTTTGAATTTTGAAATATTTGCCCATACATAATGAGATATCTTGGGGATGGGATCCATGCCTGAACATGAAATGCATTGATGTTTTAGCTGTACCTCATCCACCTAGACCAAAGGCAATTTTATACAATACTTTTAGCTAGTGCACCTGAGTTTTGACTGTGACCTATCACTTGAGGTCAGGGGTGGAATTTTCCACCATGGCATCATGTCCATACTCAAAGTCTCAGATTTTGGACCATTTGGGCTTTGGATTTTCGGATGAGGGATGCTCAACCTGTGTCCCCACGTTCAGAGTGCACCCATACCTGGCATTGGCTATGCATTCCAAGGTCGTCTCGCTGGACCCTGCTACCACACTCCTGTTGCCCGGTGCAACCACAATGACAGGGGCCATAGCTTCAGGTGTGCCAATATCTCCTGTGGCAGAGAAGACAAAAATGTCCATGGAATGCTCCTCAGACACAACAGAGGAAGGGCCTTGTCAAACCACACAGATAGAAAATCCAGAATCTCATGACCAACTGGAACTTCCACTGTCAGGCCATAGACAGCAGCGCATATAGACACCCAGCCTCTTCCGCTGGAGTCGCAGCTGGTGATCAGGCTGCACGCACCTGGGTATATCACCCCATCACTCAGTGCATCCTGTAGCTAGAGGGCTTTCAACTACTCAGCATCTCCCAACATGCTTGCTGGCTTTATATTATTTTTATCATTGATTTAAGCCTTTGCCTATTGAGCTGCTTAGTAGTTCCAAATTCAGTTAATTACACACATAGGTCACATGCCAGGCACTCCGCTAGGCACAGCGGTCAACAGAAAGCGGCCACATGTGCTCCCTGAGCACACACATTCAATTAACAAAGTGCTCAGTTCAGTCGCTGCAGTTTCAATCCCTTTTTCTTTTCTGCAAAGTAAATATCCTGAATCCATCTCTGTGTTGTGAGTATCAGACTATAAATAATTTAACTCATACTACTGGTGACAAGGGAGAAAAAAATAGGATATATTTTTGCCACTTTTCTCTAAAACACATTTAGCATCAAAATTAAACTACCCACAGCACACTTTACTACTGTTCATTTGGGGGAAATGAAGACGGAACAACATTTATAGAACAGCAATTTCAATAAAGGGTGGAGATGTAAGAGACTGGAAATAAAAACAAATTTAAACGACTGCCAGTGCAAAATGCCTCCTCCGCTACTTCATGCCGAGGAGCCCGCCGCAGTCCGGAGCAGCTAGGGAGAATTCCGGCCAGCGAAAGGTCCCGGCCTGCCGGGCTGGCGCTGGGCTCACAGCCATCGAGAGGGAGCACCAGGGCAGGGAAGCTGGTCTCTCACCAGCATGGATTCCCCGCAGCTCTGTGTCTGGTGCTCATTACCTGAGCAGGGTGTGATTTTATACTAAAGGTGAATGGGAATTTAAAAAGAAAAAAAAAAGAAGCTTTATGCAGGCAGGGCCAGCAGCAAATTAATTTTCTTAAACCCACATATTGATTACATGATGGGAGGCTGATTCTTGTGGACTGTGGGTCCCTGGGGAGCCAGAGGTGGCCCTGGCCTCCCCTAAACTCTGGGCATCTGAAGACCCCCGTGGCTCCCCTGGGAACCTTCCTGCTGGAAATTTCCTTTTAGAAACTTCAGGGACTACAGGGCTGAGTGAGATTTCTGAAGGGACGCCAGACTCCTGACACATTCATGACATCCAGGGAGTAAACGGAATGCTAATCTGAGGAACAACCCGCCCATCACCTGTGAAAGTCGCTGATGAGGATAAAGGGCCCGAGGAGCTAATATTTGCAAATACTTATGAGAAGTGAAGGGTAGCAGCAGCGGAAGCTGAAAGGTCACCGAGCAAGGCGCTAACCTGGCATTAATCACTGTGCAGCCGCGTGGCAGAGAGGAAGCCACACTCAGCACCTGCCGCTGTGGGGGAGGGTGGTCCAGGGCCGCCCGGTCCTCTCCTGCCCAGGCCAATGCCAGAGTCTGGGGGCTGAGTTAACAGTCCCCCGGGGCAGACTGAGCGTAGGTGCCACTCCATCCAGGGTTCCAGCCATCCAGGAGGAAGATGAAGCAGTCCTTAGTTTGAGTTCATTTGAAACCATAACTTTGACCCATATTGTACTGTAAGCACAGATACACTACTGCAGCTCACCCTCACCCGACAGAGGCATAGGACAAGTGCAGCGACCTTTCCATTAGGGTCTGGAAGTCAGCCTGTTCTCTAACCCGGCCCTCTAGCCCAAATCCTGTGCTCTTTCTGAGGATGCATGAGCCACAGAGGATACTGGTGGGAGAAGCAGAAGGTGAAAGAGGTGCAGATGAAAAGGTAATGGGGCCTCAAAAGAGTAACTACGATATACACACAAGGTCACCAGTAAGGTGAACTGGTCCTGTGGAAGCCACCACAGCAAGACAGCGCAGGGGCTTCTGATGCAAAGCCTCTGCATTCTCTGTTGAAACTGCAATAGCATTGCGTGAAACTTCACATAGGTGACTGGAGCCCAGACGCCCTGGGAGCAAGCAGGCCTCTCACTACGGCACTCGATGCCCGTATGTGTTCTGCTTTTTAAAAGTTGTTTTAAAATTTCAGTCATATGTCCACATGGAATGATAAGAACAGTAAAGAGACTTAAGATGAAACGGAACAATCCCCCTCACCCCACCCAAAGGCGATCTCTTACAAATCTTTTAACACTTATTTCAGTTTTAATTTTATGTATCTATGGCTATTTATTGATTCAGCAATCTTAGGCATTATTTATTAGATGTCTGCTGTGATGAATGAGCTCTGAGCTCATACCACACATCCTGTCAAACTGGAATTTGGGTTCTTCTGTTATTCACCTTGGGCACACACATACATACATACACACACACACACACACACACACACGTATGTATATGTTATGTATCTTATATATGTATATTATATATTATCTATCATATATGTATATATTATATATTATCTATATATCTGTTATATATGTGTACACAATATTATATATGTACACATATACGTAAACATATTATATATACATATATGTACACATATACATATTATATGTGGGTATATGTATATATGAAATATCTATATATACACATGTGTATATACTCAGATTATGCACGCACACACACACATACATATCTTGTTTTTTTAAAAAAAGGCAATTAGAAATCCCAGGAAAACAAAAACTGCAAGAAAGAAATACAGCTATACCCAATCCCCTTTTATTTTTTATTTTGAACAGGGTCTCACTAAGTTGCTGAGGCTGGTCTCAAACCCACGATCCTTCTGTCTCAGCCTCCCAAGTACTGGGATTACAGGCATGCACCACTGTGACTGGTTCTGCAAGGTTCTTGAATGACTGAAAGTGACTTTATTCTACTTCCACATGTGGTTTTGCCTGGGAATAAAACTCCAGGTAGAAAATCATTTTGCTTTAGAATTCTTAAGACATGCTCCACTGTTTTCTAGTGTCCAATATTATAGAGGAGAAGTCTGATGCAAGTTCAGTTCTCATTATTTGTAGGTTATCTTTTTTGCTTGTGTTTTCATTTCTCTCTTCTAACTTTGGGGATATTCTCCATGTATTTAATATTTTTATAATCCTTTTTTGTTATGCTGTGCCAGATATTCGATAGGTCCTTTCACTTTGCAGAAACGCATCTTTTTTTGTTAGTTCCTTTGTAATTTCCTAGCCTCTGTTTTCTCTTTCTAGAACTCTTATTGGTTGGGTTTTAGGACTCTGGATTGATTCAATATGTTTTTTACCTTTTTCTAACCTTTTTCCCTAATTTTGGAGAGATCTCTTCAACTTTATCTTCCAATTGGTCTCTTGAATTTTTATTTAAGCATCCATATTGTGATTGCAAAGAGTGTTTTTCCCTCCTCTGTGATTGTTCATGCTTCATAGAATCCTATTCTTGTTTTATGGATGCAATACATTTACAAATCATATCTTTCATACTAGGGGCTTTCTTAAAATGATCTTTAAATGATATTTTATACTTAAGAATGATAAAAAGCAGCCAGGCGTGGTGGCGCACACTTGTAATCCCAGTACTTGGGAGGCTGAGACCGGAGGATCCGGGTTCGCAGCCAGCCTCGGCTACTTAGTGAGGCCCTCCGCAACTTTGTGAGACCCTGTTTCAAAATAAAGAATTAAAAAATAGGGCTGGGGTGTAGCTCAGAGGTAGAGTGCCCCTGGGTTCAATCCCCGGTACCGCAAAAAAAAAAAAAAAAGATAAAAAGCTAATGAAGATGTGAACATTTAACTTGTCAATTGACAACTTCAATCAGGGGGAAACTCACCATTATTCTGAAGAAATTCTAAATCCTAGAGTACAGTTTTTTTTCCCCCTCTGAGGCCATTCATTCTTGGTGGAGAGGAATCCTTATCTACTTGTCTGTCTGTCCACCTATCTAGTAATTTTAGCTGCTGAGTATTCTGCCTACAGTAGTAGGAGTAGGAAACAGACTGATCCATACACAAACTCTTAACCAATCCCCTACTTCTAACTCTGTGTCATAAGCAGCCCCTTCAGGACCAAGTCTGCTCCAGGTGTCCCCACACTGAGACCTTCTCCTTGCAGTCAGAATTCCTCCTCTGAGATCTGCTTCCCAGTTATTTGTTTTCATCCCTCACTCGGGGATGACTCTTTTCCTTTATTGTTATCCTTGTGTACTTCCCTCTCTCATTTCTTTACTAATTTTACTGTTTACTTCTTTTTTAAGCAAGAGGAGATAAACCACATGTACTTTAATTCTATGTTTAACCTGCCATGCTGACTTTTCTACCACAATTTTTTCCACATTCAATCTTTAGAAGATGCAAAGAAGAATATATAGGGCATTTTAAAAAGAATATATCACAGTCGGACACTGTGGCACACTACAGTTATCCCAGTTCTTGGGAGGCTGAGACAGGAGGATTGCAGGTCTGAGGCCAGTGCATAGTAACTTAGCAAGACCATGCTTCAAAATAACAAATAAGTAGGGCTGAGGGTGTAGCTCGGAGGTAGAACACTCTGGATTCAATC
>PVJS01001665.1:0-35489 GCA_004027185.1 Glis glis
CGGGAGATTGAACCCAGGGGCGTTCTACCTCCGCGCTACACCCCCGGCCCTATTTTTTATACTTTATTTTGAAACCGGGTCTCACAAAGTTGCGGAGGGCCTCACTAAGCAGAGAGAGAGAGAGAGAGAGAGAGAGAGAGAGAGGCGAACCCGGATCCTCTGGTCTCCGCCTCCCAAAGTACTGGGATTACAAGCGTGTGCCACCATGCCCGGCCAACAAACAACTAGGCAAAGAACAAACACTACCTCAAACAGAAATTAAGTCTCAAAATGTTAGGAATGAAAACCCATCTCTCAATAATCACGCTGAATATAAATGGCCTCAACTCCCCAATCAAAAGACATAAGGCGGCAAAATGGATTAAAAATCTTCCCTTCCTTTCAAAATCTTCATTGTTAGTTACCCTTTCTTTCTATTGAACCCTCAACCTCTCATATATTTTTCTTATATATATATATATACTCTAATTCTATGAAACTATTATTTTAAAACTATTATTTTAAAAATCCCACATTTCCATTTCTCCCTGATTTCTCCCAGTTCTATTTCCTATTCCCCTTCACAGATTTTTCTTCTTGTAAATAAATCTGGAACTTTATTTACACTCATCACCCTCATTTCCTGACCTTCTATAGTTGGTCCTTGAACCTGTTCTAATTAGGTTCCACCTACACTACTCCTCAGAAAGCATTTTAAAGGTCACCAATAGGCTGGGAATGGTGGCGCGCTTGTAATCCCAGTACTTGGGAGGCTGAGACAGGAAGATCACAGGTTCGAGGCCAATCTCAGCAATTTGGCAAGACCCTCCCCAACTTAGTGAAACCCTGTTTCAAAATAAAAAATAAAAAGGGCTAGAGGTATAGCTCAGAGGTAGAATGCCCTTGGGTTCAATTCCCAGTACCACAAAAATAAATAAATAAATTAAAAAGTATAAAGGTCACCAATAACTATGATACAACTAAAGGGAATAAAGACTTTTCAGTCCACATCTTATCTGGGGTCATTCCCTTCCCGAATCCTTGTACTTCCCAGGTCGCCACAGTCTACTGACATTACCCCATTCATGGTCTCCTACTTTATCTGGTTTCTAGATATTTGGGTTTCTCAAAGTTGTGGCCAGGGAACAGTTTTTACTTCATAAATGTCTTTTTTGGTCTCCTCATGTATACCTGAAATCTATAAAACAGATCTGCACTGTTCTATAAGGGAGCACCAGCCACACATATCTACTGAGAACTTAAAACCATGCTAATCTGAACTAAGTGCAATACACACAAGAATTCAAAATTTTGGTATTAAAAAGAATAAGAATACACATATCTTGTTAATATTTTGTGGTGATTGCATGTTAAAATATTAACAGTTTCATTTTGATACAGATAATAGAAAAATTTTAATTACCTACTGGTTTACATTGTATTTCTATCAGACAGTGCCGATCTGTATCGACACAGGCCATTTTAATACTTATCTCTCTGTATAAGATCTTTCTTTTGAGCTCCAGATACCAAAACCCAACTGCCTATAGGTTTGTGTTTTCATATTACATTTTGTGCTGGTGATCAAAATATTCTTTCAACTCCAAGCTCACTGTTGCATTGTGATGGAGGACTGGGACTCTGTTGCTCACATTTTTCCTTTTCCAACTGTCTGCCTATAGATTCTGCCAGGACAGGTCGTAAATGTCAGTATAGCCCGCAATAATTAATTGTTCTTCCTCCTGGCTGCTGCAGTTGGTTGCAGTTTCTAGGATTTTTACACACTTCCAAAACTGGCCTCGTGCCCCACTCCCTGAGTTTCCAACACCAGCCAGCACTTCCCATTCAGAGGTCTGCAGTCTGGTCTCAACTCTGTCCGGGGCCCTCTTCATGCTCCAGATCCTAAAGACCCCAACCTCTTCCCTTTCTTCACATGGCCTAAGGAGCAGTAGCCATTTTCTGCACTTACTAACTATGCATTGCTTCAGTATTTGCTTCCCCTTTTGGTTTTAAATTTTTCCAATACTAAAGCAATTCTTAGATTAAATTTTGTTAATTGAATCTGTGTGGTTTTTGTTTTCCTGACTGGTACTTGACTAATATATACAGATTATGCAAAAAGAAAATGTCCCAAATTAAACATCCTCTTTACCCCCCAAACATGATGTTTCCAGTGCACACCACCTTAGTAAATGGCATCACCAACTTCCCACTTTCTCAAGTCTTCAGCAAGCCCCAAATGTCACCCTTGTACATGTTCCTTTAACTCCATAAGTGATATTTGCACCCACTCGGTTTTCTCCCTCTCCATTGTCAACTTATTTGTCCAGTTTCTCATGGGATGATGGCTCTGCATCTACTCTTACCTCCTTAAAATCTACTCTCCTCCCTACAGCTTGACTAATCTACTCAATAGACACATGTGATCATGCAACTTCTCTCTTTAAGACTCCTTCCTGGAATGCCTTCCCACTAACCTGGCCTTCCAGCCGGGTAGCTGCTCTCCATTCTTCAGCTCTCAGCTCAAACAACACTTGCAGTAAGTTGTTCAACATTCAGACTTGAATACATGGGAAGGTAATGTGTTCCAAGAGCATCATACTAAATAAAAGGAAATTTTTCTAAAATAGTTTGTAAATATAACACAAGTCCAATCAAAATGTCCAATGGATACTGGCATAATTTGACACTAAAACTTAATGGTAGCACAATATGATAAACCAATCTCACTTATTAATATGGAAGCAAAAATCTTTAGTAAAGCAGTAGAAAATAAGATCCTCTCCTGTAATGAAAATAATACACTAAGCCGGGCGTGGTGGTGCTCCCTTGTAATCCCAGTACTTGGGAAGCTGAGACTGGAGGATCTGGGTTCTCAACTAGCCTCAGCTACTTAGTGAGGCCTCCGCAACTTAGTGAGAGCCTGTTTCAAAATAAAGAATAAAAAAAATAGAGCTGGGGGTGTAGCTCGGAGGTAGAATGCCCCTGGGTTCAATCCCCGGTACCCCCCCAAAAAAGAAAATAATACACTAGTACCTAGTAGGAGTTAGGGGGAAAAAAGATGTTTCAACCCTGGGAACCGAATTAATAAATTTATCCTACCAATTGAATAAAGAAATATGTGTCAATTACTGTTGAAGAGCCATTTGATAAAATGTGTGATTTATTCATAACAAAATGTCAACCTAGAGACAACATCAGGTATTATATCAAGATATAAAAACCAAGACAAGGATGACCATTTTTTCTATCATCAAAGAATAACATAATAAGACCAAAAGAAAAGGAAAAATATAAATGCCAGAGTAGAGACGATAAAATCTGATATATATATATATATAATCTGATATATATATCATAAAATCTGATATATATATGATATATATATGATAGAGTTGTCTCTCTTTCAGACCAATGAGAGTCAACTGAGTTAGTTCTCATAAACATAGTGAAACCTATATCTTTATGATAAACTACTCAATTCAGTTATAAGAACCAACAGATTTATTCCAAACAAAATCAAATATATTGAATTGCTAAGAATAAGCTTATAAAGGATGTGCTAGAGTTACATATATATAAATGTATATTTAAACTACAAATTTACTGTAAGACAATAGAATATTTGATTTAATTTAATGATGTCATGTACCTGAAAACCTTAATTATATTAAAATACAAATTCCTTTCTAAACAAAATCTTACACAAAAGGAATTTTTAAAGACTTATTTTCACAAAAGGAATTTTTGTTAGACATTTAATTTTCTCTACGATTCTTCCAAATGACTGAAGAGAATAAATGTGTACATGTTATTAGATGTGTCATCTCACTGGTTTTTATTATTTTTTAAAGACTATTGATGCATTGTACTTCTACATGACAGAGAGATTCATAGTGATATATTCATACATGCACATAACATTACTTGGGTTGTTTCCTTCCCTGTTCCTCTTCCTTTACCTCCTCTCCTACATCCCCTGAGAGACTCCACTGGTCTCTCTCCTAATTTTCATGAAATCCCTTTTCTTTCCTTTTTTCTCTCTTCCACATAGAAAACACGCAACCCTGATTTTCTGAGTGTGGCTTATCTCACTTAGCACGATGTTTTTCAGTTCCATCCATTTTCCTGCAAATGACAAAATTTTGTCCTTCTTAAGGGCTAAGTAAAACTCCTTTTTATGTATATACTATACTGTTTTATCCATTAATCTGTTGATGAATGCCTAGGTTGGTTCTGGAACTTGGCTATTGTGAATTGTGCTGCAATAACACAAAAGGAATTTGACAAAAGCAAAACATGTTCTGAAGTCTAAAATAAAAATTAACTAAAAAGAATAGCAAAATTTTTTTTGAAAAATAAAATAAGCTGGGCGTGGTGGCACACAACTGTAATCTCAGTACATGGGAGGATGAGACAGAAGGTTCACAGGTTCAAGGCCAACCTCAGCAACTTAGTGAGACCCTCAGCAACTTAGCAAGACCCTGTTTCAAAATAAAAAAAGGACTAGGGATATATCTCAGAGGTGGAATGCCCCTGGGTTCAATCCCCAGTACCAAAAATAAATAAGTAATAAAAGTAAAAAATAAAAATGGGCCTTGCCTTATCAGAATTTAAACTATATTAAAAAATAAATTAGTTCTAGTAGAACTAGCATTAATAGAAATGGATAAATAAGTAAAATAACTAAGATAGAATATATGGATTTCATATATGATAAATTTCCTACTTCAAAAACTTTGGAAAATGATAGACTTTTAATAAATAGTACTGAAATATCAAGCTACTCATTTGAGAAAAAAGATCTTTTCCATACTATAAAATTAAATATCTCTGAGATATAAATGTCTAAAAATAAAGGTATAATATTAATATTTAAATAATATAGATATTTCCTAAACAAAGGAAATAGGAAAGAAATATTGAAAATTTGACTACCTAAAAGTTAAAAATGTCTATATATTTTAAAAAACATAAACAGGGTCTGGGGATATAACTCAGTTAGAGCACTTGCCCAGCATGTACAAGGACTTAGGTTCAATCCATAGCACCACCAAAAGTAAATAAATTGAAATAAAAATATAAACAAACAGAAGAGAAAGAAAAAAACAAGAAAAATATTTATAATACTTATTACAGGAAAGAATATTATCTTATCAAAAGAGAGATATCTTCCAAATCAAGAAAAAGACTTACAACACTTTAAGAAATGAAAAGATATAAATTGACAAAATAAGAAATACAAATATCCAAAATATTCACACATTGAATATTATAGCCTTTGTATTCTCTCTCTCTCCCTCTCTCTCTCTCTCTCTCTCTCTCTCTCTCTCTTTCCTTCCTGCACCATGCCCTGAGCTCCACCTGGTCTAACATGGACTAAACCCCTGCAATCTCCAGAACTGTGAGCAAATAAATCTTCCTTCCTCTAACTTGTGGTAGCCAGGTGTTATGAATTATAGCAGTGAAGATGCTCACTGAAACCGCAATTTTTTTTTTTTGCCATACTAGGGATGGAACCCAGGGGCCTTCTACCTCCGAGCTATACCCACAGCCCTATTTTATTTGTTATTTGGAAACAGGGTCTCACTAGGTTACTGAGAGCCTCACTAAGTTGCTGAGGCTGGCTTCAAACCTGTGCTCCTCCTGTCTCAGCCTCCCACGTACTGGGATTACAAGTGTGCGCCACCATGCCCAGCTGAAACACCAATCTTGACCAGTTATAATGGAATAATTAAATCATATGGGATATTCTCTGTGTATGCATTAAAATTCACATAATAAATACATGGAGCCAGATGCGGTGGCACACACTTCTAATCCCAGTATTTAGGAGTCTGAGACAGGAGGATCACAGGTTCAAGGCCAGCATCAGCAACTTAGTGAGACCTTACTTCAAAATTTAAAAAAAAATTAAATATGCCTGAGGGTACCAAGGGCTGTGTGCATATATGTCACTATCACTATGAATTACATTGTGATGTGAGACCATAATGCACCAATAAAAGTATTAAAAAATAGGTCTGGGGGTGTGACTCGGAGGTAGAATGCCCCTGGGTTCAATTTCCACTACCAAAAGTGAGAGCAAGGAAAAAGAAATGTGTGGTAATATACTATGTATCAATTAGAATGTTTTAATCCAAATAGCAAAATATTACTTTATTAACAAGGACCATGATGGAAGAAAGCTAGACTATCTCGGAGCAAAAATAAAATCTGAACAAGGAGGCCTGAAGAAGGACTGAAGCGAGAACTGCTCTGAGCTTCTTGGCAGCAGGAGCTCTCAGATCTTCTGGTGAGCACACAACCATTAGATATGTCTATGCCAGTCACCGTCCATCTCTGAATGTCCCTCCAGGTCCCAGAAGGAGATCTCGAGGCTTTGGGTTTGGTTCCTCTCTGCCAAGCTTAGTGAGCTAGGTCAAGGTGTTGGTTGGGCGGCACTAACACAACCTTATTCCATGGAGAGCCATGCCAGTATGTGTCCGCTACCACCTACGTTATAAGGGTCTAAAAGTATAAAGCCCTGGTTTTACATACATGGGTGCATATATTAAAATATTGGAGGAATATTCAGAAGAAAATATTTCAAAATGGCAGCAGTTGTCTATGAGTGTCAAGTTTATGAGTGACTTTTGTTTTCTTCATACTTCACGTATATATAGTAAAATTGTTCTTGCAACATTATGAATTTGGCTACACTATCACTAGCAATTGGCTACATTGCTCAGCCAAGTACCCATTTTCAAATAAAAGTACACTAAAATTTTTACATTTTTAAAAAATGTAAAAATTGGGTGATGATAGGTAAATTGAAGGGTCAGAAAGGCTACTAAAGAAATAGCAAACAATCCCTTCTTGAGAAATACAAAATTTAAAGTAGATGTCCTATTGTCCCCCAATATTCTCATAGCCTGGTCCATCCAGCTTGGATAGACAAAATAGCATCAGCTCATTAAGAGGTTTGTGGAGTCAATACTGATGTTCTGGAAGTCCCAATCCATGGTCACAGAGCCCAATATCGTCATCAGTATTTACATCAGAGTGGGCATGTGCCACCAGATGGCGCCAAATCACATCTGGGACCAGGCTGGAAGGCCTGGTTGGACTTCCACAATACCATTTGGGCTAGTTTCACAGACTTGTTCTGGTCATTCTGCATGTTAGACTTTTTTAGAGCTCACTTATCACATTATTATGAAGTTTTATTACATTACTTTCTTTCCTAACTTTTAATTTTTTCCTTTCATTAATTTTTTGAACACATGATTCATCCATTTCATTTATAATCCCCAAAGGGCATGTTCAGGAATCTCTGCTAACATAACAGAAAGAGAGACAACTGGACATTTTCTATCTCTTGAAGGAAGGACAGAGCACTGTGTCCAAAGACTTCTTGTTAAAGTGTCAACCCCAGATCTACTCATAGATCTAATCTCCAGCTTACAGATATACTGGGGAGAGTGGAACATGGAAAATGACACCACAGAAGCCATCAGCAAATGAGGGCACATGGGAAACTCTACAAGATCATCTGATTTCTTAAATGATCAGTTTCAAGAGGAACGTTATAATTAAAAGGGGTTTAGGAGAATTGGTGATCAAGTATTATCCAGGATCTTTCTTTGATTATGACATGAACAAGCCAACTGTTAAAAAAAAGAAATTATAAATTTCAAGATCTTGTTAAATAATATTTTAGTCTTTGCAACTATACAAAAGCCTAAAATGATAGCTGACATTGTTGAAACCAGCAGTGCGGAAGCTGAAAGAGGTTTCAATTTAGTGAACAGAATTTGTACAGGATGAGAAATAGTTTATTGGTAGATGACATCAGATTTAGTGACAGTACTTTTATTCAGAAAAGAGTTAGCAGATTGGCATTTAGCACCATTTTTCAAATCATTGTTAAACTCTAACCACAGTTTGGCTACAGATGTAAGAATTTGGCAAAAACCAACAAAGGCATTCCATGAGAAATAATTAATTATAGAGATTTACAATAAAAAGCATTGTATATTCGATTATTTTAAATTTTAATTTAAAAATAAGGACATTTTGAAACCAACTATTTTATAATATTTGAAAGTATTAAAATATTAAGATATGATAGTATTGTGGTGTTTAAAATGTTCTTATATTTTAAAGCTAAAGACATAATATTTATGGATTCAATTATATGATTCTGAAATTTACTTCAAAATAATCCAGTGGTGTTGGGAGTGTAAATAAAGTAAGATTGACCATTAGTTAATAAGTGTAGAAGTTGGGTGATGGGCACATGGCAATTCACTATACCATTCTCTCTAGTTTTCCTATGTTTAGCATTTTCTGTAATAAAAAGTTTATAAAGCAACTACAAAGTTTCTATTCCAGTCCCCCATTGGCCCTGTTCCCAATTCTCCCTAGATAATAACTATTTGTAGTTTCTTATGCATCCTTGCAGCATTTTTATGCAATGTTTTGTAATTGGAAACCCATTAAGATACAGATTTTTAAAGACAGATTTCTTAGCAAGTATCTGATTTTCAACCTATCAGTTGACAGTCATTTGAGTTCATTCCACGGACTGGTGCTCATTTCCTCTCTGACTTCCATGGACACAGCAGATCTTTGGGACCAGGGCAAGCGCTTAAAAATAATGACAGCAGAATCATTCCTGGTGACTGTTTCCATGGGAATGGGAATGAATCAGCAGCAGAAAACTCTTAAATTTCAGCCGGAGGGTCACAGAAGGCCATTCCATTTTCAAAGATTGTGGCTGTTCACGGCTTTTGTGTTTAGGGGGATGAAAAAATATCAAACATAAATTTTTTTAGTGAAGAACATTACCTAATCTTATGTATGAAAACCCAGCCATTACTCAGGAAGACCTGACAAGCAGTTTGTCTATGCATCTAGCCATGGCTGTGAGTGGCTGCTAAACACCATCATCTTCACTACCACTGAGATTGTTGTGAAATCTTCCTTTCTGTAGCATTTCAGCGTGCAAGGTGGATGTATGTGGATTTGGAAGGGTACTGGCTTAGAACTTGAGTAGTACCAAGGAGGCTTTCTCTGGGCTAATTGCAAGGCAATGAATTGTAGAGCTGAAATTGGGATTAATTCAAATTAATCTTTGACAAGAAGAGTTTGAGAAAAAAATAGCAGTCTCAAAAATTCTTAAGTGAAAATAAGTTTGGGGAGAAGCTATTTAAAGCTATTTTAAATAATTATGCTCAATCCAAAGGCTGTTTGTACATCTGTCTTTTTATTGTTTAGTAATACTAGATTATGGTTTCAGAACAATGTGTGGTCTCTTCTTTATGCACATCCAGCAGCATGAATCTTGGCAATATATCATCTGGAAAAATTGTTTTCTGGGTGATAAATTGCCAGGTTAAGAGTATTATATTCCTCCTATCATGCCTTCATTATCAGAGCATTTTAGAAAATGTTTTTGTATGGTACAGCAGTACTTTGTGGTAAGAATTAATATTACATCTTAACAAGCATTTTAAGAAAGCCAAACTGGTAGTTTTAAATTTATTTTCCACAATGTTATATAGATGACACAGATAATAGCATTAGTAGCAATAGTTTTGAAAAGCTGTGCAATTAACATTTACTTATATAAGTAAAACACAAGCAAAGGAATAAGAGAAAAGCATTTTTAGCTATTGATTCATTAAAATAGATAAGGACAAATGAACTTCATGTGCTGCACCAGATAGTAAAATTAATTCCACTTTCTTTGGTTTGGAAAAGGTGTGTGTGTGTGTGTGTGTATGTGTGTGTGTGTGTGTGTGCGCGCGCGCGCACTCAAAGGCAGGGGTGCCAATGCTGCATTTAAGAAAAATCGTAAGGTCATAATTTTTTTTCCTCTGGTTGAGGACAGTAAGTAATCACTCAAGTTATGCAGTGACTTTTTATGTAGATAAACTTCAGCACCTCCTTGGAGGCATAAGACATTTAAAAACTAATTAACAGTTATTGATATTGGAAAATTCCCAGGCTTCAAAAAATTTTCTTGTAGAAACATGTAATGAGGGCACATATGTTTGAGAAGAGCACACCATTTTTTCTCAGTGAGCTAGAAGACAAAGGAACAAAATGGGCAAGTAACTAATATAAGACAAGCCAACAAAAGTGACAATAGCCACCAAGTCCGAAGCAGAAGGACTCACAGTCACATTAAACAATGGTGCTGGGTTCAGAGGAGATGGGAATGTCCGTAACATGGAAGGAACTCTCAGCTGTGTGCCTTAGATTAGCAGATAATTTCTCCTAGAGTTTTTCCTTATAATTCCACATTTCTCATCTAGAACATACTATATAAATATATTGGAAGGCAATATTATAGTTTACCTTTTCTATATGCGTCCTGAGACTTACTTATAATGTTCTATTTCTCAACTCCTTGCCAAATGGAGTTCACATTCTTAAAAGTAAAGGTTCCAAATCTGCTCATTAACTTTCAAACGTTTGGGGTACATATTTACATGTTTTAAGTATTACTTTTGAGTATAGTTTTGATAATCTTTGACACTTAAGTCTGTAACTGAGAAGTGATTGATTTGGGGTAGCATTTAAATTATTCTCCATTTGCAAACTGTCATTTTTTAGTCCTTAAAATGAATAAAAGAAGAAAAAAAAGCCAAACCTTGGGTGTCAAGTGCTATCTACATTCAGGCATGCACTGTCCATAGTCACCCATAAGACAGCCCTTTTCTGCAATATGGACTAGCACTATGCTACCATGTCATTGGTGCTTGACAAATGAGGATTTGCTGAAGAAACTAAGGCTGAAGAGTTACATAATTCATACAAAGTTATCTGCTTAGTAAGTGGCAAAACTGGGATTTGAAATTCAGGTTTCTGATTCCAAACTCAGTTTTTCCTCTCTCCATAGCTTCTTTTAGAGTCAAGATATGTGACTAGTCTTGCACTAAAGTCCATTTAAAAACAAGAAAATCAAATGGGTCACAGAAGAAATAAGGGGAGAAATTAAGAAATTCCTAGAAACAAATGAAAACAGAGATACAACATATCAAAATCACTGGGACACTCTGAAGGCAGTATTAAGAGGAAAATTCATAGCATTCAGCGCTCACATAAGAAGAACAGAAAATCACCAAATAAATAACCTAATGACGCACCTCAAAGCCCTTGAAAAACAAGAACAGTCTAACCCCAAAGCCAGTAGAAGACATGAAATTATTAAAATCAGAGCAGAAAGCAATGAAGTAGAGAATAAAAAAAATACAATCAACAAAACCAAAAGCTGGTTCCTCGAAAAAAATAAGATAAACCACTAGCAAACCTAACCAAAAGAAAGAGAAAATCAACCCAAATTACTAAAATAAGAGATGAAAAAGGTGATATTACCACCGACAACATGAAAATCCAGAGCATTATCAGAAACTACTTGGAAAAACTATCCTCCAACAAAATGGAAAGCCTAGAAGAAATTGACAGATTTCTAGACATGTATATACTTCGTAAGCTGAATCAAGAAGATATAGAAAACTTTAATTGACCAATAGCAATCAAAGAGATTGAAGCAGCAATAAAGAGCCTACCATCAAAGAAGAGCCCAGGACCAGATGGTTTCCCAGGTGAATTTTATAAAACTTTTACAGAAGAACTAATCCGAATACTCCTCAGTCTATTCCATGAAATAGAAGGAAACAGGACTCTCCAAAATACATTCTATGAAGCATTAATCTATGAACATCACATTAATACCAAAACCAAATAAAGACAGCTCAAGAAAAGAGAAAATTACAGGCCTATAGCATTGAAGAACTTAGATGCAAAACTTCTAAACAAAATACTAGCAACACACATTCAAAACCACATCAAGAAAATCATACACCATGACCAAGTCAGGTTCATCCCAGGGATTCAAGGCTGGTTCAACATATGAAAAACAATCCATGTAATCCACCACATAAACAGAACTAAAGACAAAAATCACATGATTATTTCAATAGATGTTGACAAAGCATTTGACAAAATCCAACACCCATTCATGCTAAAAACACTGCAGAGAATCGGAATAAAGGGACCATGACTCAACATTATAAAGGCAATATACAATAGGCCCACAGCCAACATCATATTGAATGGGAAAAATCTACCAGAGTTCCCCTTAAAAACAGGAACAAGAACAAGGATGTCTACTATCACCATTCCTTTTCAATATTGTACTAGAGACTCTAGCCTGACCAATAAGGCAAGCAAAGGAAATCAAAGGAGTGCAAATAGGAAAAGAAGAAATGAAACTATCTCTATTTGCAGATGATATGATATTATACTTAGAAGACCCAACAAACTCAACAAAAAGACTTACAGAACTGACCAACAAATTCAGCAAAGTGTCTGGATACAAAATCAATCTTAAAAAATCAGAAGCTTTTCTATATGCCAACCATAAATCCACTGAAAAAGAAATCCAGAAAACATTTCCACTCATGATATCCCCCAAAACAATAAAATACTTAGGAATAAACATAACCAAGGATATAAAAGACCTCTACAAGGAAAATTATAAAACATTGAAAAAGAAATTGAGGAAGATCTTAGAAGATGGAAAGACTTCTCATGCTCTGAGATAGGCAGAATAAATATCATCAAAATGGCCATGCTTCCAAAAGTGATCTACAGATTCAATGCAATACCCATTTAATTACCAAGGTCATTATTCACAGGCATAGAGTAATCAGTCCTTAAATTCATTTGGAACAACAAACAACCCAGAATAGCCAAAGTAGTTCTCAGCAACAAGAACCATGCAGGTATTGAAATCACAATACCTGATTTCAAACTATACTACAGAGCCATAGTAATAAAAACAGCATTGTATTGGCACAAAAGCAGACACATAGACCAATGGAGCAGAATAGAAGACTCAGAAACAAATCAGCACACTTATAGACAATTGATTTTTGACAAAGGAGCCAAAAACATACACTGGAAAAAAGAGCCTCTTCAACAAATGGTGTTGGCAAAACTGGTTAACTACATGCAGAAAAATGGAATTAAATCCCACTTTCTCACCCTGCACAAGAGTCAATTCAAGATGGATCAAAGACCTGGAAATTAGACCAGAGACCTTGAAGCTACTTGAAGAGGGCATAGGTCCAACTCTTCAACACATAAGCACAGGCAAAAACTTCCTCAACAAGACCTCAAAGGCACAAGAAATTAAAAGGAGGATCAATATGTGGGATTTCATTAAACTGAAGAGCTTCTGTGCAGCAAAGGAAACTATCAAGAACCTCAACAGAGAGCTGACAGAATGGAAGACTTTGCCAGCTCCTCCTCTGATAGAGGACTAATATCTAGAATATACAGAGAACTCAAGAAACTCACTGCTAAAAACACAAATAACCCAATCAAAAAAATGGGCAAGTGACCTAAATAGGCACTTCACAAAAGAAGAAATACAAATGGCCAATAAATATATGAGAAAATGTTCAACATCATTAGCAATCAGAGAGATGCAAATCAAAACTACCCTGAGATTTCACCTAACCCCAATTAGAATGGCAATCATTAAAAACACAAACAATAACAAATGCTGGCAAGGATGTGGAGAAGTAGGAACTCTAATACACTGTTGGTGGGATTGCAAATTAGTGCAACCACTTTGGAAAACAGTGTGGAGGATCCTCAGAAGACTGGGAATGAACCTATAGTATGACCCAGCAATACCACTTCTAGGTATCTACCCAAAAGAATGGAAACCAAATTACCAGACTAATGCATGCGTATCTATGTTTATAGCTGCACAATTCACAATTGCCAAACTATGGAACCAGCCAAGATGTCCATCAACAGACAAATGGATTACAAAACTATGGGATATATACACAATGTATTTTTTTTTTTTTGGATACTGGGGATTGAACCCAGGATCATTCTACCTCTGAGCTCCACCCCCAGCCCTAATTTTTATTCTTTATTTTGAAACAGGGTCTCACTAAGTTGCAGAGCACCTCATTAACTAGCTGAGCCTGGCCGCGAACCTGGATCCTCCTATCTCTGCCTCCCAAGTACTGGGATTACAAGCGTGCTCCACCACACCCATCCACAATGGAATTTTATACATCTATAAAGAAGAAAAAAATTATGTCATTTTCAGGGAAATGGATGGAATTAGAGAACATTATTCTTAGTGAGATTAGTCAGTCACAAAAGGTGAAAAGTCGCATGCTCTCCCTAATATGCGGAAGCTAGGGAGAATAGGGCATAGGAGGGACTCCAGACAAAGACGGAAAAAACCTTAGGTGAGTAAAGAAGGAGACCTAAATGAGGGAAATGGGAGGGGGAAGAGGGAAACACCCTAATGCACAGGATGTACATACACAAATTTATCAAAGTCAACTACTATGCTGAGCATGAGAAGGAGGGAAGGGGGAGGGAATGGAGTGGGAACTGGGGGAAGGCTAATTGACTGATGTGTGCATGTATACTTCTACCACCCTGAAACCCATCAAGATGTATGATTACAATGCACCAATAAAAAAATTTTTAAATATTAGAAAAAAAAGCAAGAAAATCACCTGAAGAATTATGGAAATACCACATTAGAAAGGAGGCAAGTCTTTAATACAAGACTTTGAATATATCTCTGGCATTGACTTTAGAATTCAGCAATCACAACTCCTCAACCCAGGGACACAAACCAACCAACCTACCGGCCTGACCACAAAATGTGTGTCCTTTGCATGATAATTGTTTAGAGGCTCGTTCCAGTCTACATCTTGGAGTGTGCTTTGGAATCAGAAAACAGACCCTGATCATGGGAAAGTAGTTACAGCCCTTCCCCACATCTTCAACGGCAACAGTGTATGCCAGGATGACATATGGGACTGGCAGCCTTCTCACGATGGGTTAATTCAGAGGGATATTTCAGGGTTTATTCCTAGGGAGAGGACTGAGTTGTTGGGCATTCATCCATTTCTTATTTTTCATTCAACAAATATTCATTAAGTACATTTAATCATAACTTAAGTAACATTTCCTCATCTGTAAACTGGGGGCAAACTAGAACCTGTCTCATGGAGCTATCAGGATTAAATGAGTGTGTGCAGATGGTTTAGAGCCATGCCTGGCATGTGGGGACTGCTCAGTAAATGTCAGCTCTGGGTGGCAGGTTCTCACACTGTCCCAGACACCATGCTGGGGCTGGACTTCAAAGACAAATTCAAGCTGGCGTGGTGGCACACACCTGTAATCTCAGTACTTGGGAGGCTGAGATAGGAGGATTACAGGTTCAAGGCCAGTCTAAGCAATTTAGGGTGGCCCTCAGCAACCTAGCAAGAGCCTGTTTCAAAATGAAGTAGGGATGAGGGTGTAGCTCAAAGGTAGAATGCCCCTGGGTTCAATCCTTCATACCAAACACACAAGACAAATTCAACATCAGTCATTTTCTCAAGGAAGTCATAGTTCAGTAGAGGGAAACACACTTATTAACTGAAGTCATGTAGATAACAGAGTAGAAGGTTCCATAGGATGCAGGGGTAGCACAAGGAGTCAAAAAGAGCTTCAATACAGGAGGTGACTTCTGAGCCTCAAAGATAAGTAGAATTCTAAAGGTGGGGTGTGGGGACAGGGGAAGGTGCATTCTAAGCAGAGGGACTTGGAGGAACAAGAAGAGGGACTCGGAGGCTCAGAGTCATGGGAATTCTGGTCTGGAGCACCTGCTTGTTTATAGGTATGGTTGAAGGAAGGTGTTGATGAGAGGAAAGTGTGAGGCAAGAGATAGATCAATTCATGAAGGAAGTTGTCTGGTAGCAATGAGAAATTACTGATGTGCTTTCAACAGGAGGGCATTATAAATAGATGCATGCTTTAGAAAACTCATGGATTGAAAGTATGGGAGATAGATTGGGGGTGGAGGAAGGAGTGCAAAGAGAAGGTAAGAGCCCGGAGACGAGAAGGAGAGTCAGGAAGTCATTGAAACACACCAGGCAAGACATGAAAATGGCTTAAACTATGAGAGTGACAATGGGCGTCGAGGGGAAGGCCAGGTTCAAGAGATTTTAAGATGATAGGATGGAAAAGAAGGTGGGATCGACCAGGTAGGTGGCAGTAAAAATACAAGTTGGATATCATTATTTCTGACTTAAGTGCTTGGAAATATGTTCAGCAATGTAGGGAATAGAGAAGGAAGATGAGCAAATGTGCAAATATAGATAATGAGTCCTGCTTTGAGCACAGGCAATTTAAGATGCTGAGAGAACATTCTGGTGCAAACATTCAGTAGGCCATAGGGTGTGTGACTTTTGAATGTAAAGGAGTGGCGAGGCCAGAAATACAGACTCAAGGCCTCCGCATATGGAAACCACCAATAAGATTAATCAGAAGGACCATTTAAGCATGGAAGAGAAGAGTGCTAAGGACCAAACTCTGAAGAACCCAATGTATAAGTGATTACAGAGGAAGAGAAGCCTGACAATGAAGCTAAGAAAGAATACCAAGGAGACCAACATAGAGTAAGAAGAGTTACAAAAGCCAAAGCAAGTCTGGAATCTCAAGCAGACCATCAGTATGCAGTACCATTACAACACGAAGCCCGCAAGAAGCCTATTGGATCTGAAGACTAGAGATTTGTCATTAACACTGCTTCCATCTTTGTTTGGGCAGTTTGGGTGGGAGCCCAACTCCACTAGGTGTCCTAGTGTGAGTAGCCATATGTGTGTATGCATGTATGTATATGTGTGTGTGTACACATGTACATATACATACTTCCTCTTACCTCAGTTGCTATCTTCTTAAGACTGCCTAAATATTTTTTATCATATGTGGCCCTTCCCTTCCACTCTTGTTTCTAAGTTTCTCTTGTATCTGTGCCTGATTTGATAGTCTAAGCATTCATGTGTTGAGTTACAAACTTTAGGAAACTAAAATTGGCAATGTTTTTCAAAGTTTCAGCTTTAATAAATATATACAAGTAAAAGTATTTCCATCAGGATCCTTCTTCCTGTGGAAAATGACTTTAACAAAGAGGAAAGAGCCACTCTCTATGACTTTAGTCATATCTACTCACAAAATGTCCTGAAAAGTCCCTATCTTAATAGGAAGATCTGCCAGACCTGTCAAGTGTTCCTTAAGTCAGTTCAATATGAAGTACTCTTCCAGCTTTACCACAGGGCGATGTTTCAAAAAAGTTTTTGAGAAACTCTAAATAGATGACTGTTAGATAGGTTTCTCCATGGTGAGCGCAGAGCCTCAGCACTGTAGGCCTCCAGCCCCAATTTAGCTCACAAACTAAAAAATATGATCAGAAAGCCATATTTTGAAATAATTATAGATAACTTGAAGTTGCAAATATTGTATAAAAGATGCCATGCATACTACAATGCACCAATAAAAGTATATTTAAAAAAGATTCTTGAAGTCACTCCTGAAAAAAAAAGGTGCCATGTACCCTTCACCCAGTTTCTCCTAATAAGTATATCTCACCTAACTAGAGCACTACATTGAAACCAGGAAGTTGACATTGGTAAAACGTGTGTGCATAACTCTATGCCACTTTATCACACGTGTAAATGTGATAACCCTGAAACCATCATGGCATTCAAGAAATTATTGCATCACACAAAAATCTCCCCATGTTATCCCTTTCATCATTTCAAAAATGTTATATAAAGGGCATCATATAATATGTGATTTTTTTGGGGGGGAGAAGGTTACTGAGGATTTAACCCAGGAGTGTTCTACCTCCAAGCTACATCCCCATCCCTATTTTATTTTGAAACAGAGTCTTACCAAGTTACTGAGGATCTCACTAAGTTGCTGAGACTGTCTTTGAACTTGCGATCCTTCCTGTCTCAGCCTCTACTGGGATTACAAGCATTGTGCCACCATGCTCGGCTAATATGTGATCTTTTGAAATTGTCTTTCTTAATTCGGCATAATGATTTGAGAGCATCCAAGTTGTTGCAGGTATCAATAGTTTGCTCCTTTTATTGCTGAATAGCACTCAATAATATGGATGTACCACCTCATTTAACCATTCATCCAGGGAAGATTTGTTTTTTTTTCTAGTGTTATAGCTATTACAAATAAAGGCTGTGGTGAACAGATTTTCATGTGAACTTAAGTTTGTATTTCTCTGAGGTAAATGTACAGGAGTGTGATTGCTGCATCCTGTGATAAACATACATTTAGTCCTTTTATGAAATTGGTATAGTATTTTTCAGAGCAAGCAGATACCATTTTATATTCCCAACAATAGTGAATGAAAGATTCAATTTCTCCACATCCTCAAAAGCATTTAGTATTGCCACTATTTTTTAAATTTGAGTTGTTCCAATGGGTCTGTAGCGATTGAAAACTGTCATCTTCATTTGCATTGCCCCAAAGGCTAGAGACGTTGAGCATCTTTCAATGAGCTTGGTTGTCATTTGTATGTCTTCTGCATTGAAAGTTCAGTATCTTTTGCTCATTTTCTAATTGAATTGTTTGAATTTTTAAAATTTGAGTTTAGACAGTTCTTTATATACTGTATATATTTATACAGAATAAGATATCTACATATCTTATGTCAGATATGTGATTTGCAAATATTTTCTCCTAGTATGTAATTCCATTTTATCATTCTCATCCTTTAAACAGGATCTATCACAGAGCCAAATTTTTAATTTTGGTGGTCTAATTTATCAATTTTTTTCTTTTATGTTTCATTCTTTTGGTATCATGTCATATTTGAATCTTAAGATTAAAAATTCACTTGATTAGCAAGGCCCTCAGCAACTTAGTGAGACCCTGTTTCAAACTAAAAACTAAGAGCTGGGCACAGTGGCACATGCCTGTAATCCCAGTACTTCGGAGGCTGAGACTGGAGGATCATAGGTTCAAGGACAGCTTCAGCAACTTAGGAAGCCCCTGTTTCCAAATAAAAAATAAAATAGGGCTAGGAGTGTAGCTTGGAGGTAGAATGCCCTGTGTGTGTTTCAATCCCTAGAAACACACACACACAGTAAATAAATAAATAAATAAATAAATAAATAAGCAAACAAACAAATAAACAAACATTGGGGCCTGGGGATATAGCTCAGAGGTAGAACACCACTGGGTTCAATCCCCAGTGCCACACAAAAAAGTTTTCTTTTAATTTGAATACCTGGAGATCAATAAGACAATGAGTATGGAATCCAAAAAGCTGTCATACCTTAAATTACAGGTTGTATGGGATTTGCTTCAACATAATGTAGTTTGAGTGTAAGGTGAGGAAAAAGTGTGTGGAGCCATAGATGAACAAAAATGGCCATGAGGCAATAACCGTTGAAGCTGGGAAGTAGGTACATCAAGTTCATTATATTACTCTTTCTATTTTTGTGTATTTGACATTTTCCATAATAAAAATGTTTTTTTAAGGCAGTGCATATATTTTGACTACATAATCCAGTTTGGGAATCTTTGCCCTAAGGAAAAGATTGAAATATTGGGAAAAGCAGGCTATTTGTACAAAGATGTGTATAGCAACATTATTTGTGAGAGTGGAAGAAGGCAGAAGCAATACAAAAAGCTAATGATTAGGGGAGGGTTATGTAAGCTATGGTCTATCATCTCAGACGACCATTAAGGAGCCATTAAAGTGATAAACATGGAGCCTGAAGATACATGAAAAGTTTTTTACAAAATAATGTTAGACAGAAAAAACAAAACACAATCCTTCAACTTTAATTTAGCCAACCATGGTATTGGGATAATGTGGTTTTATAGTTCTGCATCAAAATTTAAATGCATTTCCCTAAACAATTTAATGGTCATTTCAATTGCCATAAATAAAAAAATATGGCAACAGGATTCACTCTATTCTAGACCACCATGGCAGGCCTAGGCAGGCAAAGGGGTCTCTTGTTGTGGCAGCTCACATGCCACCCCTCAAATATATACCCTTAAGCACCTTAATAATGTGTTAAGACTCCTGGTTGTTGCATATCATTTTACTAAGACTTATAAAATTAAACAAATAGGAATGCAAGTGCAAATCACACTAAAGTTTAATCCAGAAAAGGGCTATCTTTATTAATCTTTTACAGTGTATTATAATTTTACAAGATCATGAGATTCATAGTAATATATCACATATGCACATAACATTATTTAGTCTGTTTCCTTCCTCATACCTCCCCTTTTCCCTTCCATCCCCCTCCCCCATTCCCCTTCTGCTACCCTGCCAGTCTTTCTCTTCATTTTCATGAGGTCCCTAGAAAAGGGCTAATTTTAAAAAATTATTGAAGAAATATTGTTTACTTGTAACTTGAAGGAGGATCTGCCTTAAGGTGCAGTGATGCTCACACATCCTTCCTAGATAAATGTGAATTATGAGAAGGGTCAGATCATGTTCTTAAAGGCAACAAGTCTACTTTGTGTTGGAAATTGTGATGGTTTAAAAATAATGTCCACAAACCAGGCATGGCGGTGCACACCTGTAATCCCAGTACTTGGGAGGCTGAGACAGGAGGATTGCAGGTTCAAGGCCAGCTCCAGCAACTTAGAGAGACCCTCAGCAACTTAGCAAGACCCTGTTTCAAAAAAAGTAAAAAATAAAAAGGGTTGGGTATGTAACTTGGTGGTAGAATGCCCCTGGGTTCAATTCCCAGTACCAATAAAATATGTCCACAAATTCTTTGATATTTTTCTTTCAAAAGGGGGGCCTAATTCCTCTCCCTTTAGGAATGGGCTGAACTTAGTAACTCACCTCTAATGCATAGAAAATGTGGAAGTGAAGGTGTGTGGCCTCCAAGATCAGGACATAAAGGCTCTCAGATCACTTGCTCTGGGAAACACAACTACCACATTATGAGGATACTCAGCAGCTCTTTGGAGAAGCTCGTGGAAGGAGGACCCGAGGCCTCCAGTCAACAGCCATGTGAGTGAGCTTAAAAGCAAATCCCCCAGCCCCAGTGAAGCCTTCATATGACTGCAGTCTCTCAAGACCTCTCCACTGCAACCCCATGAAAGACGCCCAGCAGCACCCCATCAAGCTGCTCCTGAGTTCATGGCCCATAGAAAGTGTGAGGTTATCATAAATGTCTGTTGTTTTAAACCTCTCAGTTTTAGAGTAATTTTTATACACCAATATATAATACATAAATTTTTAGTGGTCTAGAAATTTTATTTAATGTAGCTTTTTAATAATGTATGTTTAGTAGCATTTTGCTGATTTCTCCTAATGTCTGATACTCTCCTATGAGACTGGGATTTTTTGCTAGCAGACTTGCCAACTAGAAAAAATTTCAGGAACCTGATTCTACAAATCCAAAAAGATTTCAATATCTAAAACATATATACTTATATTATGTGGACTAAAAATTACCCACGATATAAACAATAATGGTAAGGTAAAGTGGATTTGTGAAGATTTTTAAGGCATTTAAACATTAATAATTTGTATATTGTGTGCATGTACAAACATGTAATAACAAACCCTACCATTATTTATAATTATAATGCACCAATAAAAATCTTTTTAAAGTAAATTAAATTAAAGCAACTAGCAAAAGTAACAAATATAATTTAAAATATATTTCATATTAATATGAATTCCAAAAATCTTTCTCAATAATGTTTCATTGTCTAAATTTGCTTTATTTGCAGTTTTGCTTTTAATGCTTATACTGAGGTGAAGGAAAGAAAAATAAAAGATGAATAGATTCTAGAGCATGAGAAACATAAGACCCTGGATTTGTGAAAATATTTCTCATGGGATAAGTACCACATGTTCTTAGATCTTTAGGGCAATTCCCCCTCTTTGACCAACAGATTATTATTGTTTGAAATGTGTGTCAGTATCATTTATTTTAAGAAAACAACATAATGTGACATGCTCTAGACATGGCTTAGGAATCCATTTCGGTGTTTTCTATGACTGTCTCTGTGGTTGAATTTAGATCCTTCCCTTTCCTCAAGGGTTTCAACTAATAGTTACCACCAGAGAAGTGTTCTGGGACCTTGAAAGAAAGGCTCTGGGTCTCAGCATCTTTGATTCCTTCATGCTGGTGTATGAGCTAGCAGGCTTCTCCTGTAATGACATTGTGGGTGCACACCATCAGAGAGGGTCTGCATTTCATCTCAGGAAGCAATCCAGTGAGAAATAGATCTCTTTCAAATTCTCCACAGAAATGTCCTAATGGAAAGTCTTTCCACTGAGTATGAGGCTATCTGTTCAGGCGGGGCTGAGAGAGAGGAAGGTGGGGTTTAGAATCATGATTATGCACCAGGAAAGCCAATCTTGGTTAACTCAGGGTAAACAAGTCTCCCAGATGCTGAAAAATCATGAAAATGATAAATTCTGATGATAAAAACCAAGACTTATTAATGTCTCCTGCTTAAGAAGCCACTTAACTAATGTGATCAAAATATGATGGAATAAGGGGATAGAACGAGAAAATATTTAAGTAACCTATCCCTCAGTTACTATACCAAAGTAACTTGTAGAAGCAAGAATATTTGCTTCCAATTCCTGGACTTTGGAGAAAACAAAGGTAGGAAAGACATCTGTTAATTTGTCAGTGTGGTGGGAAATCTCCACATTGAGTGTCTTTTAGTAATGAGGTAAATTGTGCAGAATCCATGCTTATGACCATGAGACGTTTAACATATGCATAAGAGGCTCTTGTATCACAGCAATCATGCTCAATAAATTTACCAATAGGTGAACTGTCATTTAAAGCACAAGATTAAGCTTAGCCATGTAGAAGAATCAGAAATCAACGTATAGATTTTCAATAAGAATAAGGAGCCAGGCGTGGTGGTGTACTTCTGTAATCCCAGTACTTGGGAGATTGAGACAACAGGATCACAGGTTCAAGGCCAGCCTCAGCAACCCAGCAAGACCCTGTTTCAAAATAAAAAATAAAATAGGGCTGGGGATGTAGCCCAGAGATAGAATGTCCCTGGGTTCTTGGGGAAAGTATTTAGACATAGAAATATTAGAAGTACAATATGAGTTTTCTCAAGAAAAAAATATATAATTAATAATTGACCAAAAGTTACTATGGCATATTGATTTTAAAAAGAAAATAATAAGGTACAAAATTACAAATGTAGACCATGCAACACAAATTTCCAATTATATTTTAGTCATATCTATATTACTTTTGTTTGATAAGTATTTAACAGTGCTATGTATATAATACATATGTTATATAAATATAAATATATAAATATGTTATATTTAATAAAATCTAAAATGCATAGTTATTCTTAAAAATTAAACAGAACTGGGTGTGGTGGTGCATGCTTGTAATCCCAATACTTGGGAGGCTGAGACAGGAGGATCGCAGGTTCAAAGCCAGCCTCAGCAACCTAGCGAGGATCTTGGCAACTTAGCAAGACCGTTTCCACATAAAAAATGGACTGGAGGTGCATCTCAGAGGTAGAATGCCTCTGGGTTCAATCCCCATTACAGAGAGAGGAGAGAGAGAGAGAGAGAGAGAAAGAGAGAGAGAGGGAGAGAGAGAGAGAAGAAATATAAAAAGAAAAAGAAAAAGGAAAAGGAAAAGAAAATGAAAAAGAAGAATGGTGTCAGACAGCTGTAGCTCCATAAATTCAGAGGTACATCATACCTGGAATGAAATTCCAATGAGTGACTAAAATGACCACATGCTGCCTTTTATCTAGGAAGATGATGCTAATGTCTGTCTTTGGAGAGAC
Organism: Glis glis; assembly: GCA_004027185.1. Taxonomy (NCBI): domain Eukaryota; kingdom Metazoa; phylum Chordata; class Mammalia; order Rodentia; family Gliridae; genus Glis; species Glis glis. Next base: position 23,638 of record PVJS01001665.1, read on the forward strand.
TTTGAACTTTGTGCTCTTGGCAGGAATGGCGCTGGTCTATTTGGGGTTTTCTTTTGACCTGTGTCATGTTTTTACGTAGCTGATTGATGGGGTAAAGGTGAAGGTCAGGAGTGAGGAACAGAGGGGGCTAACTGCTCTTACCAGGCCACGTGCATATGCATCTCACAGAGCTTTAACTAAATTCCTTGATTCATAAGGAAGCTCTAAAAGAATTAGATTTATTGCGTTTGGAAAAGAGAAAGCCATGAATTGTCCGAAGGACAATCTTAACAGTACATCTGAAGCTGCTCAGTAAATTTCATCCAACTGTTCTTTATTCTACAGAGACTGTAACTTACACAGAAGGGATGGTCTTCAAAACTATAGCTGGAGAAACTCCTGATGTGAAATAAGTAACTACTGAAATGTAGAAGAACTGGGCTGAACAGCATCTTTTTGGTAATTCTTGAATTTTGGAGACACCTTCTTAAAAACAAAGGAATGGATCTCATGTGACTCTCCAATTCCCCAAAGTATGGACGTCTGTTTGTAAGGACAAGATGAAATAAGAAGCCATGTTGCTATTGATCTCACACCCTGAAATACCTGGATGCCAGGTTATTTCAAGGAGCCCTACTAGTCATATATAGGGTTTTGTTTTTGCAGAGTTCTTTTCCACCTGAAAAATAATGGTATATTTTAACCATAGTGATCAATATTAAACATTAGACTATTCTTACCAAACGTTGCCTAACAATGGCAACTAAAATCCTACCAGGTTTTTTTTCCAAAACGAAGAAGCTGATTCTCAAATTTATCTGGATATACAATGGTAGCCAATGACAATATTGAAAAAGGAAAAAAACGGGACAACTTATACTTACAGATGTCAAAACTTATTATAAACTCAAAATGATTAAGGCAATGTAGAACTTGCAAAAGGACAGCTGAATAGATTAATTAAAAGAATAAAAGCCAAAAAAGACACACACATATATGTTCACAAAATTGATGCTGCAGTCGATGAAGGAAAAGTGGTCTTTTCAACAAATGGTTATGAGTCAACTGGAAATCTATAGCAGGGGAGCAGTATCAATGATGAGCCCTCTCTCTCACCACAGGCAAAAATGAATTACAGGGAATTTGTTGGTTGAAATGTGAAAGTCATGCCAAGGCTTTGTGAAGTAAACTAGGAGTTCCTGATATTGTGAGAGGCAAAGATGACTTAAATAGTACACACAAGTCACCAAACATAAAGGAAAAGAATAAGTTGGGCTACATTAAAATTAAAAACATATTATTAAAAGTCACCACTATAAGAGTGAAAAGGCAACCATAAGACAGTTTCAAAACATAACTGACACATTATTCATATCCAAAAGATATTTAAAAATCCCTTAAAGTAAATAATAAAATGCATACATGCCAGTTAAAAAAAAATGGGCCAAAAAAATTTAAACAGACCCTTCACAACAGAGAATACCAAGCAGTCAAAAACCATGTGAAAGGGAACTTAAACCAGAGAGCAACAAATAAAAACTGCAAAATACCACCACACACCTTCCAGAATGGGTGAACTTAAAAACACAGACCGCGTCACGTGCTGGCAAGGTGTACAGCAGTGTCATTGTACTGTTGAGAGCATATTGACACAGTGCCTAGGGGAACTATTTGACAATGTCTACTGAAACTGGAATGGGCACATCCTGTGACGCAGCAATTCTGCTCTTGGGTGAGATACTCATGGGGTGGCACCAAAAGACACACACGACATGTACGGGCATGTTAATAGAAGTGCTATTTGTAATATCCACCATTTGGAAACAATTCAATGTCCTTTAACAGCAGAAAGAATTTTTTTAAAGTGTGGTATGAGCCGGGCGTTGTGGCGCATGCTTGTAATCCCAGTACTTGGGAGGTTGAGACCAGAGGATCCGGGGTTCCCAGCCAGCCTCAGCTACTTAGTGAGGCCCTCCGCAACTTCATGAGACCCTTTTTCAAAATAAAGAATAAAAAATAGGGCTGGGGGTGTATCCTGGAGGTAGAATGCCCCTGGGTTCAATCCCCAGTACTGCAATAAATAAATAAATAAAATGTGTGGTATGTAATTCAATGGAATAATACATCACACTGAGAGGTACTGTTGCCACATCCATGAAATGGATCCATCTCATAATATAATATTGAGTGACAGAAGCTAGACTCAGAAGAACATCTAAATAAATCATGGTGGTGATTTGTTATAAATCATGGTGGGGGGGGACAGTGGTCCCAGGAGAAGAGACCTAGGAAATGACCCTGAGAATGAGGGTATGTTTCAAACTGCATCTTCACATTTGCTCTAGCCCTATTGACAGTCTCTGCTATAGGGATCCATTGGTGCGAATGGGCGGAATTATGACCCTCAATGAGTCTAGTGGAGAAATCAACAGACACTACTGATGTGGATCAACGCAAGATGAATCTGATGAAGAGCTCAGGTCGTGAGGGTAGACCACCTGTGTTCAAATTTTTACTCCATTGCTTCATAGCTGTGTGGCCTTGGGCAAGTTACTTCACTTCTTTAAGCCTCACCTGCCAAGTTTGTAAAATAGGGACAATAATAGTAACTTGTTCACAAATGAGGATCAGGAGATTTAAATGAGCTAACACTAATGAAGCACTCAGCACAATGATAGTACCTAGCATCCCGCACTCAATAGATGGTAGACAGTATGGTTATTGGCCCCAAAGCATTAAAAAAGTCTCAGATCTAGTTGAAAAGAAAGAATACTGTTCTAAAAAACATCATTGGAGAAGTGTCCAAGAAGAGACTTAGGGGCAATTTCTTTTAGAAATTGTAGAGGAATGTCTTTCACTGGACTGGAATTAACTAAATAACCTCCAAGTTTTCTTGTTACATCTAGAATTCTTTGAAATGCAGTTGAGTATGGGAACCTTTGCCCTTTGGCAGTCTCTACAGAATGAACACTGTGTGAGCGAATGATGATTATGTACTTAGTAATTTCAGTGTAATTCAGAGTTCACTGGTCAGGTTCATGCCTACAATTCCTTATCTCATTTGTCCTCAGCTGGCCTGATTCTCATTATCTGTGAAGATTCACTTGGAATGATTTATCAAACTCTCCAACAAAACTCCTAAAGGACAGTCAGTTGCTCTAGGAGAAAATAAAATTCCTATGATGAATTTTATTTTGCCTGAAATATTGCCACCATGATGGCTTCTTGCTGTTAAAGGAGTTCAAAATTACCCCCCGAGCTGGTCCTAAATTATCATATGACCATGTTTACATCCTTCTACCTGCTTATTCTTGGTCCCAGAACATGCCTCCTTGCCTTCTTGCTAGTTCTTCCATGGGGAATAAAACACATTCCATCTCTCTGCTCTTCCCTTCAAAGTCTTGAAAAGGGCAGTGCAAATTCTCTGCTCTGGCTTTGCCAAAAGAGATCTTTCTCTCCTCCTCTCCTCTCCTCTCCTCTCCTCTCCTCTCCTCTCCTCTCTTCTCCTCTCCTCTCCTCTTTCTCTCACTCTTCTTTGAGTTTCCATATCCTCTATGAACTTATTGCTTCAGACAAGATGTTTCCTAATTGTTGGAAAGCTGATTGTGGCTATGTCTTATCTCCTCAACTAGACTATGCATTGGCTGAGGAAGACACTGTGCTTCTTGGCCTCATCTTGGTCTGGGTGTGTAGAATAACTTCAATCTAGATGTTTCCCAACTGACCTATTGAAAATACCTCCAATTCAATGCAACTATGCACCATAGTATCAAAAAATAAAATAGGAGTTGCTACTGGCATTCATTGGTCTTATTATGATCTGATCACTAAGTGCTTTTTTAAAAAATATTAATTCATCTAATAGTGCTCACTCACTTCATTTAAATACAAGCTAAGTAATTACCATGAGGCACATGGGTTCACATCTATGTCTCATTTAATCCTCACTTCAACCCTGTAAAATAACTACTATAACTGCCATTTTAGAGATAAGGAAACTGAGGTTCAGAGAAAGCAGGTTACCATGGTTATGTGCTAGTTAGAGGGGGAGCTGAAATGTAAAGTGGATTAGACTGATTCTAAAGCCCACATGGTCTCCACTGCAGCACACTGCATAGAATCTACACTGGCCTGCAACACAAGCTAGCCAAGACCTGACTTCCTGAGATATTTCACAATGGCATCTTGACTGCTCCTGGGATGGAACCAGTGTTCAAACACTACTGGGCTTTTGCTGCTGCCAAAGCCCTCAGCAGAAATTTTTGTGCAATGCAAGAATGCTTTAAGCAGTCCAAGAGAGGATGATAAATTCATGGTATGCTTATGAGGCTGCCATCAGTGGCCAAGTTGATTTTGTCTGTCATGCAGAGTAATTCAGCTCTTCATCATGAATACTACATGGGGACAACTCATATTCTGCTGGTTCTGAAACAGCAAAATCCTAAGGTGTGCAGAAAGAGCACGTGGGTCTTGGCCACGAGTGAGGACTATGGGTAGAGGACCCAGTGAGCCACCAGATTATGAAAAAAAAAAAACCATCTGTCCAGAGAAATTAAAAACAAAACCCCAAACAAAAACAGTTCATTTCTGAGTATTGCTCAGAAATTTTATCTTCAAGTAATGTAATAATGTAAAAGCAATAATAAGGTAAGTCTAGAGGGTACAAGGAAATGGGTTCTCTCAGCCTTTTGCCGCTAGTTATGTATATTGGAACCACCTTCCAGGAGACAATTTGGAAATATGAATTGAAGTCATACCTTTGCGCTAGCAATCCAGATGGCCTCTGAGCTAAGGAAAAAAATACTGGGGGGTGAGAATCATCTCCTTCGGGGACTCAGATTCACCCATGACCAATTGCCCTGAGCACTCATCTGCATATTTGTTGATTTGGAGGTGTTTGGGAAAGAGGGGATGTATTTCATTGCATTATTATTTTTTTCATATAATATGCAACTCAAAAAGATCAAAAGGGAACACAGTGTACAGCAAAAAGTCTCCTTCCCATTCCCCATAGCCACCGATTTCCTCTCCCAGAAGCAATCATTTGCCAGCTTATTAAGCCTTCAGTAATGTTCTCTGCAAACACACACACACACACACACACACACACACACACACACACACACCTGGGGAAGAAGACCCTTTCTAAGACAATAGTTATAAGCGAGGTGCCAAACTTTAGTGTAAACTTTAATATTAAAACTGTAGTTCACTGTCTAATCATTGCAGTCCTCCTCACTCCAAATCCATGGACTGTCATTATGCCCACCTGAGAAGGTTGGTCATAAACATGGAGCCCTGTGTTGTCCTTGGCCTCAAGTACTTGAAACTCTCCAGTCTGAACTAGTTGCCTTCTCTGCCTGGGATCCCCCTTCACCAATATCTCAGAATCCTTTCTGCTACTATTCTGGGTTTGTTTGCTTTGTTTCCTGTTGTGTTATTTAGCTTTCCATCACTATAACAAAACCACTAAGCATAATTAACTTATAAAGAGAAAAGATTTGCTTTGGCTCACATTTTGGGAGGTTCTAGTCCATGATCAATTGGCCTCTTTGCCTGGAGCCCGTGAGGAGGCAGAGCATCATGGTGGGACCATGTGGCAAAGAAAAACTGTTTATAACACAAGCCAGGGAGCAAGGAAGAAGAAGAAGAGACCAGGTCTCACAATCCCCTTCAAGGACATGCCTTAAATGACCTAAGTACCTCCCCTAAGGCCTCTCTCCTCCTAAAGGATTCATCACCTCCCAAGAGCACCACTCTAGGGACCAAGCCTGTAACACATGGGCCTTTGAGGGACATTCAAGATTCAAACTATAGCACCTGTATTTCATTATTCCTGTCTCACACTACGCTTTCTTCTTCAGGTGCTGCACATCCTCCAGGAGCCTCCTGAGTATGCTGAGAGTAAAATCTTTGCATATGTGAAAATCCTTTTCCTCTCTCTCTGTCTTGATTAATAGTTATCTGAGAATTCTAGGCTGAAAATTTTTCTTTCTGATTTTACTTATTTATTTTTTATTGGTGCATTGTAATTATACATCATAGGGAGGTTCAGAGTGATAGAAACATATATGCACACAGCATTTGTTGTATATTTCCCTCAAGTTCTCTCCCCACTCCCCCTCATAGATAATATTGACATTGATATAGATAACTTCATATATGAACAAAGGATTATTGTTTCATCAGATCTCCCTTTTCTCCTCCCCACCTCCCTCCCCAAATCCCCTTCCACTATTCTACTAGCCTCTTCCCTCATTTATCTGAAGTCCTCTTTGTTTCTCATCTTCTCTCTTGATTCCACACTAGTGAAAACATATGGCCCTTCACTTTCTGTGACTGGCTAATCTCACTTAGCATAATATTCTCAAGTTCCATCCATTTTCCTGCAAATGACATAATTGTGTTCTTTTTTATGGCTGAGTAAAATTCCATTGTATGTACATACCGCGATTTCATAATCCATCCATCTGTTGACAAACACCTAGGCTGGTTCCATAGTTTAGTTATTGTGAATTATGCTGCTATACACATGGAAATGCATGTATCCCTATAGTAATCTAACTTTCCCACCCTGAACACACCCGAACTTATCTTTCTGATTTTCAAGACATTGCTGTAGCATTTTCTAGAGTTTTGTAGAGAAATCTGAAACTTTCGAATCCATTGCAATCCTTCAACTTCTGAGAACAAGAACAGGAAAAGGAGTCCCCATCCATACTCAGGCTCTCCATTATCCTGCTCCTGGAAAAGGCCAGATACTCATGTGGTCTGGGCTTCTCCCTGGGGATGGATGTGGCTGGTGATCTATCTGTAAGGTTTCTTTTTTCAATTATAAAGATATAATTGGGGACATTCTGAAACACCTCTCCCCCATATGGGAAGTTATTATCATCATTATTTAATGATCAGTGTTGCTTTTTCCCTTCTTATCTTTTTCCAAAGCTCCTATTGATTCCATCCACTGACTTGGGGAAAACACATTAATTTGGGCTAATTGGCCTGTCAGGATTAATGAAAAGTCTAAATTAAAGCATGTATTAAAATGACTGCAGGCATCTGTGTGGCACTGGAATGAGCTTTGGATCACGCATGTAAAGAACCTATGTCTAATCAGGTCCCAGCTTTGTCATGTTATGTGTCCTTGGACCAGTCCATTAACATCTCTGAGCTACTGCTTCCCTATCTGTAAAATAGGCATATTGCTTATTTCACAGAATTGCTGTGATAATTAAGTGTATTACATGTAGCACCATACACACATAAGAGACATTCTTATAGTCACTCAAATTAGATAAATAATGTTGCCTAGTGTGGTTCCTTAGGGAACCTGTCTTAACATATAGAAAAAGAGTGTGTTATTTGCATACTTATTTATGTTAATGTGTTTCCAGGTTACTTAGTAACTGTTCTACATAATTTAAAATTTTAGCCATAATAATTGGTTTAACAAATCCTATCTTCCAAGGTATTTTAAAAGAGCCCAGATCCATGTTCAAATTATTAGAAATTCCAAACAGATAAGTTTTATTGCAGTTTTGCTTTTTTTATTTAGAAACACATAAAATTGTCACTCTGGAGTCGAAAGATCTTTCTGAGAATAAATTACTGAAATAACATTGGGATTTTGGTGATTTAAAATAAATGGAACCCTGTTATTATTACTTGAAGCCAAATTGGATTTTTTAATGGGAAATAAAATAGGACAGAAATGACTTTAAGGAAGAAGTGGCAGTTTTACTATTTTATTTTTTCAAGATAGAATTTTACAGACATATAAAAAGCCCCAAACAAGGCAACAATGACTCAAGATTGGATTGAAACAGGTGTCACACACCAACTACATCTGACATCGCACCTCAAGGACTCTTGTTCTTTCTACACACTGCTGTTTAGGTTGAAGAAATAAACAAGAAGTGTCTGAGGAAATACAGTCGAAAACTGCTAACCTGTAAAGGGGACTCATCCAAAGTGGGAATCAAATGGAAAGCATATAGGAGTTGTCTGTTTTTTTTTTTCTTTTCTTTTTTTTTTTTTTTTTGCGGTACCGGGGATTGAACCCAGGGGCGTTCTACCTCCGCGCTACGCCCCCGGCCCTATTTTTTATTCCTTATTTTGAAACAGGGTCTCACGAAGTTGTGGAGGGCCTCACTAAGGAGAGAGAGAGAGAGAGAGAGACAGGGAGAGAGAGAGCGAGAGAGAGAGAGAGCGAGAGCGAGAGCGCTGAGGCTGGCCACGAACCCGGATCCTCCGGTCTCCGCCTCCCAAAGTACTGGGATTACAAGCGTGCGCCACCACGCCCGGCTTGTTTGTTTTTTTTCTGTCACAGATTTTTATTATCAAAATATTCGCATTTCTAACGTTACCACAAATTTATTAAAATAATTTGGAATAGTTCAGTCTTGGAGCAAAATAATATCATTCATTCATGCCACAAGTATTTATTGAGCACCAACCCTGTACCAGGCACAATCCTGGGTGCTGGGAATGCAGCAGTGAATAAAATAGACAATGTTTCCTGCCCCCACGGAATTTCCCTTTTAGAGGCACTCCAGAGTGAGGTCAGGCATGGAAAACCCAGGTGGCAAGGCTTCATGTGTACTTCTGTACACATCTGGAAGGCAAAGGAAGACCAAAAGCCTGGTAGTCTCAAGAACCCCGGTGCATATGAAGGGATCATACTGCTTAACTGCAAACCCCCTTGCCTCTCCTTTTACCAAAGAATGGCAAGCTGCTAAACCTGACCCAGTGTGTCAGCAGTGTTCCAGGACAGCCTCAGCAGCTAATATTTGGTCCTGGTCTCCATGTGAGTACATTCATACTTGTCAGCCCATGTTTTCCTAACTTTTGGTTGAGAAAATATGGCCTCTGTCACCATAAAGCAAATGCTGGAGCAGCAGCTGAGATACTTTAACTATGCACTGCCAACACCATATAGCAAGGGCAACGAGAAGACAGACTGATTAACAGAGGCAGGAACGGCCTGAGATCATGGGCGAAAGATCCATAACTCTTAATGTGCCGCGAAGCCCGGTGGCATCTGGGGAGAAGGAGTGAGTCTGTGCTTTGGAGAGAGTGCAATTTCAAACATCTAAAGCTGCACGGAGACATCCGAGCCCGCAGAGTGCTATGTGAACACGGACCTTCCCTTCCCAGTTTCCTGTTGCTTCCCAGATTGGGTGTGAGAACTCTGACTTCTTACTTCTTCTCCAGTGGGAGGTCTGGCCCTATCTGCCCTCTTCTCCCATTGCAAATTCACCGTGCACATTTTTCACTAGCATTGAGGTCATGGGGGCAGAACAGGAGAAACTCCCTTCCAGTCACAAACTCTTCCATCTAATCTCTTAGCTTGGTCTCATTTGACTGAAACTTCCATTTCCTTCTAATAACAAAAACAACAAATTGTATACATATATATATTTGAACTTTTTGAAGTTCCCTTTGGTTTGTCAGGGATGGAGACCATTTAGTTCTCCATTCCCCTTCCTGATCACATCCAGAGAAGTGAAGTCTCACTTGTTCAAGTTGTATGATTCTGTTAAATGTAATGCCACAGATTATTCAAACCAAATCAGACTTTCCAGGTCCCTAAGCCGAAACCCTCATTTTATAGAAACTGAGACCCAAGGAAGCTACATAACTATTCCTGGTCATGAAGCCAATGACTAGCTAGCTGGATGAGGGACTGCTGACTCCAACCCCAAGGTTATTCCACTAGAAATAAGAATATGCTATATAGCATTTCCAATAGACTTCCCTGAGATCCACTAGTGGTTTGGAGAGGAAATGAAATTTCACAGGGAGACTGGGAAAGTATCCAGGTACATACAGGTAACAAAATCCCTTCCTTAAGAGTGTCCTAAGAGGCTGGGCATAATGGCGCACACCTGTAATCCTAGTACTTGGGAGAATGAGACAATAGGATTTCAGGGTCAAGACCAGTCTCAGCAATTTAGTGAGGCTCTCAGCAACCTAGGGAAACCCTATTTCAAAACAACAATTTAAGCCAGGCATGGTGGTGCACACCTGTAATCCCAGTACTTGGGAGGCTGAGACAGGAGGATCGCAGGTTCAGGACAGCCTCAGCAAGTAGTGAGACTCACATCAACCTAGTGAGACCCTGTTTCCAAATAAGAAATAAAATTGGGCTGCAGGTGTAGCTTGGAGGTAGAATGCCCTTGAGTTCAATCCCCAGAACCACACACACACAAAAAAAATTTTAAAGGGCTGGGGGCATAGCTTGGAGGAATGCCCCTGGGTTCAATCCCCAGTAACACACACACACACACACACACACACACACAGTATCCTAAGGCTTTCCATGGTGTTGAGGCATTTTGGACCACACTCAGTTTCTTCAGCTTCACAGTCTGGCATAGAGTAATTTAAGATAGTTGTCTTTATGACCCCTGTGTTGAGGACTTTGGTTCATGTAAGATGCAACATTGAATGATGAAATTCTAAAATTTCTATTATTCTTAATACATAATATATAATCCTAGTCAATAGCAAGAACACGCTATTACATGTGCTATAGAAAGTTTAACTTGGACAAGTGTGAACAGATACCCTCTTCATCACAGTGGATTTCTAAAACTGATTTTGTATAAAGACAACTGCAATAAAATGGGCTGTTGTTGCCATAGGAACATGATCTATGGTATTTGATAGCAGTGTTATAAGTGTGTGGGGGGGAGTATATGTAGCACATAAAATGGATAAAAATCAATCTGCCTATACCATAGTACTACATAATTCATTTGGCTTAGAATGAATTGGCTCTCATATGAATTAATTAAATATTTAATTTGCCATCGTCTGGTTTGCCTCCTTAGAATTTAGAAGGGCTTTGAGGTGTTAATTTGAATAGTCTTCAATATGTTCCCCCTCCCCCATCCACCAGTTTGAAATGCTACCTTTTTGTCCCATTGGAAAATGTCTCCACAGCAAACTGAATCGTTTAAGATTATTCTGTTGCCCAGCGTTTCTCTAAGGTGATGACAGTAACTAGGAGAATTTCTGGAAGCCATGGGCTAATCCTCCAATTTTCCCCATCTTCTTCTCCTGCCTCCTCAATTTATTAAAGACAATGGTTCAGCTCTCAGTCAAAAAGTACCATGGAAATGGTAAGAGCTGCCTCCCATCCGTCATTGTCATAGGACCTGCCTGACATTTCATGGCTGATTTTGTGGGCATTTCACACTCCATTGGAAAGCATGGAGCCAATTACTAGACCTTTGGGATGGGCATTGTATGAAGGAGTTAACAGAATTATTAAGATGGACATAAGCAACAGTCTGGTTGCACTGGCACTTTCTTTCTTCTAGAGTGGGTACATTGTCACTGGAAATGCTGAATACAAGGAAGCAAGTGTGGAGAATTAATTATGGGTGTTGATTAGGCAGCTGGATAATTGGGACTGAGTATAGTGTCTGTATAGCACAACTAGACAGAAACGACTCTGGTCGATGCACAATTGGTGAGATTTGCTGGGTTGTTCCCTCTCTGAAGATCTGAATTTCAACAATGGTAGTTAAGCATTCCCCCAATTGCACGTTCTATCTATAAATGTATTGGAGGGATTCTTTATCCAGGGGCTTTATGAATGCCTCCAAATATAAATTGTTAGTATACCTGATAAGGGTTTCATGTGTCAGTTAATAAAAAAACACAAACAAAAATGATAATGATCTAGCAGTTATCCATCCTAATGCTGCCAAGAATGGGGTTGGCAAGTGTACCCATGTGCTAAGGGGATGGGTGTAAAGAATTGTACCCTTTCTGTAAAGCAGAGAGAAATTTATAACTTGTCGGCCAGTATTCACACTTCTAGGAATCCTAATTATCAGCACTCAGCAATCTATGTTTTCATT